>JAZGTK010015059.1:0-13412 GCA_036877625.1 Ambastaia sidthimunki
GGTCACACATGTGGAGTAAAGGTCAAATGGTTAATCAGCTTGTTTAAACATTACCTCTGGCGATAGAGCCGGCCAATAGTGGGGCTGTGTCAGATCTCTCTCCCATCCTGACTTTGAGGGCAGCGCAGAGCTGATCGTAACTGGTGAAATAGATGACGGTCGCCGGCACAGCCATTATTCTGTAATGAAAAATGTGTTATCGTTCTCCCAGCTGTGTTCAGACTGCAGTAAAGATCGTAAGGGACTGGTGCAGCTCAACACGTACAGTGTTGGAGGAAGACCACTCCACAGAGACCTGATTCCCTCCGTGCGTATGATCTTAATAAAGGCATCCTGCCACAGAAAACAATGTGGAACAGATTGAGAACACTTCTCAGTTCAAATAACACATCTAAATACAGTTTAATCATTCATTATTTAAACTTAAAACTCATTTATGTGCCATTAGTGGCACTAAACAGAACACAGCTAGTTTTTTGGAACACAGTCAAAACTGATGTTATTTATCTCTTTCAAACTTGTTCTATTACTGTTGACCCTAAATATAACTGATTGACCAGAATGGTTTAACTTACCACAGTGCCGTTGAAATAACCGGGTGCTTTGTACCACGCTTTACCATTTCCATTCTCACAGACACATAAATGATCCATCAGGCCATTACAGTACACAAAACACTTTCCTGTCAATCACAGAAACATGTTTCAATCATGTCACGGCAGAACAGAAACTGTGTACACAGAAACATTTGGTAAGACAAGCAGTGGTTTATGTTTACCTTTGGGGAAAGGACTCTTCTGTGCCTGCAGTCTGATCTTCACAACATCCAGAGGAGTTACTGTGAACAACATTTTCAAATCACGTTTTAACAGTTTATGCTGTAGGTCATGGGTTTTATCCACAAAAAAACATCCAAACTGTTACACATTGAATACAGTTTCCCTTGTCTGCATTAAACATGAATGTAAATCAGGCAATTACGTATTTATGACATTCTGATCTGTAATTAAACGTGTTTCAAACTAAGTCCGTTTACAGTTTTATTTAGGCTGCATTAATAGCATCACAGAACTTCCATTTGTTTAAAGTTAAATTAAAAAGTGTTTCTGCCCGACCAGGTGGGTGACCCCACTCTTACCGAACAGTGACGTAATAATTGCCCCAGAGCCGGATGCCACCATCTGCTGGACAGGTGTAATGCCCTCCGAGGGCACTGTTTGAAAGACCATCTCAACACCTGATGTTCAGAAATTAAGATGCATAAGTACTTTCATTTGTTCCATTACTTCAGTGCCACACTCGTTACATTAATGCAACTGTTTAGCGAATGACAGTCACGTGCAAAAGTTTAACGATGTTGAGTCGACTCACTTAACTTTGTTTCAACAAACTCGCGTTCCTCATTCATCTGTACACGAACGCATTGACTTTCATCAGCGATCATCTGCAAACTCCCGACCGCTGAGTTTCACGCTGTCAGCATTAAACACTCCCTAAACCCGACAAAACCAGCTCATGTCATCTTGTGTCACTGGCGCAATCTCAAAGTATTGATGTATTTACATGATCAGGCTGGAGTTTCACGCTGTTACGCTAGTGTGCGCCATTGCGCTTACACAACACGTGACGTTTCATTACGCGTGTGTTTCACAGCAGCACATTCGTCGCTTCTGGATATTTAAATTTCGTCATTGGTCACAATCGAACATTCATCGTCGTGATTTTTTATTGAAGTCTAATGTTCTGTTTAATAAAACAATATATATTATATTCTGTATAAAAACAGCTTTGTCCATTTGAGTGCGATTGTCTTCAAATTTTTATACTTAGCATATTTAGTTTTATTAATGTTAAAAAATAAACGTCGAATCTGCTGGCGTGAATTGCCGGATGACGTCAGGTTTGGTGAGCAAGCGGGAAAATGGAAATGTGTTGCTGCTAATGTTTTTATTTATAAACAAGTATAAAAAAATTATGAAGCACGAATCTTTCTCCAGATGTAAGAATCGAGGTGATGTATAATAATAATTTATGATTAAAATGTGTTTATTGACCGTATCATTGTGAAGTAAACTAACAGAAATTATACTATGCTTTTAGATGTGCGCCATTGTAGTCTTTTAAGTACTTTTGACAGCTATTTAAATACCATTTGATGGAATATATCGTAATTTATAATAATGTACAATCATAGTGTTACCATAGTAAAAACATGCATTAGAAAAACTGCTTGTTGTTGGATTAAGTATATGTTGAATATATATTTATGTGCATGTTTAACCATTTGTTATTGTTTACTGTCGTGTTGAACAGATTCCAGATTGAATTGCGCGCCACCTAAAAGCAAAAATAACCCAGACGTTCATCTTAACAAACCTCTCAAAGGGAGAATATTTTACCTCGATTTGCCATTGAATAGAAAAACACGAACCTTAGAACATGACATCAAACATCTTGGTGGGGTAAGTGCAGTTTACCTTAAACCAACTACACAATCATTGTAATGGCTTTTGTGCACATAATATGTAAACATCTTCATTTAGGAAAATTATGGCTTTCAAATCATTAACTCTCTTGTCATTTTTCCATCAAAGCAGTCTGATCTGCTTTAACCATCAATCAAATGTCTCACAGACTCCAGCACTGTATTCTGTGTGATAGCCTCTATATATTCCCATATAATCCAGCATAAGTCGTCTTATCTGTTGTGCTGATCAGACAGTGGAGAAGTTCTTCAGTAAGGAGATTAAGTATCTGGTGTCCAGTAAGCCAGAGGCCCGTTATGTCCCGCGTCTGCTGCCGGACTCTCCAGCTCCCAGCCCGGATTCAGATGCCAGCTCTCCTCGTCCCAGCAGCAGGAGGGACAGACACAGAGACAGCTTGCAGGGGGCCACAGACACGGTCAGCCGTCACGCTTGTGTGCTGCATGTCTCACTGTCTTATTTAAGTCAACAAACTTATGTAATTATAAAGGTTTTTTAATAAACCCTCCTAAATTGACTTTTTATATTTGACACCTGCAGTAAAGAGAGAACATAATTCTTTGTTCAAACAAGAGTTTTAATGTTAACTTATGTGTACGTAGAAGTTGTGTATTGTTATTTATCTTTTTGTGTTGCTTTGTGATTTTGTTTTTCCCCAATGTTAGAATATTTTATTCAAGACAGAGTTAATGTGTCCTGTGTAATTGATCATTTCTGTGTTTCATATTGTGTTAAACTGACACTTAACTGAAAATGTTTGTTTTGTGTGTTTTGTGTATTTTGTGTTGGCATTTCACAGGCAGCTGTAAGTCGGGGAAAATCACTGGTAGAGAGAGTAGTTAAGGAACAAGTGAGTCCATGTTTGTTTAAAGTTGTTGGTTTGTGAATGAACTCTGAACGAGTGAATAAATTGTGTTTTTGTTTGTATTTCAGGAACGTATTCATATTAATGGAATCTTGTCCAATGCTGTTGAATGGGGGGTCAAAATCCTGCATGTTGATGGTATCATTAACACCTTTTGTCATTAACATTTCATTATCATCATAAACACTTGCATTGTTAGTAGAATGAAGTAGTTGTGGCCCATTTAATTACATAGGGCATACAAAACCGATTATTATGTGTTTTTCATAGTGTTTCTCTTATTTGAAGTGTGAAAAAGAGGTTAATATGCTTGATTTCATACAGATGTTATTTCATACGTTGACAAGTGGAAAGCAAAAAAGGTTCCAGTGAAAGCAGCTGCTCCAGCAGTTAAAGGATCTGTGAGTAGTTTCTGTTAGTTCTGCTTCTTAACATATGTCATATTTTCTGATATAAAAAGTGAATGTAGCTAAAAACATGATCAAATTAACATTGTATTAACATAATTAACATTGTCATGTATATTAATGTAAATGCTTAGAATTAAGATGTTAACTATAAATTAAAAACAAACGTGCAGAGGGTTTGAGAATGTGTCGAATTTAGAATCAGTTATTTCAGTATGTGTTCAGTCACGTATCAATCGTTATTTGTAGGTGAAAATCAAGCCCACAGAGAAAACCACATATCAGAGATACAGAGGTAAGTACAGATATTATTTCTTCATTATATATTCATGTGTCTTCCTGATGTAATAAACTGCAGTTGATTAAAATCTGTCTTTATTTACAGCTGGAAGAATTAGCCGACCGTTTGTGAAAGTGGAAGACTCAAGCAGGTTTTTGTTTGTTTGTGTTGATGGCATGAGCTATAATCATAAAACAGTGTGAGAAACAAATCAGTCATAAATGCAAAGCTGATAAAAGACGGAATTAAGCACTTGAATTTGAGCACATTTTTACATTGTCACTACCAGAATTCTAGGATGTTGTTATGCTGTTGCTAAGGTGTTTGTGGGTTTGTGAGCTATTCAATGACTTGCCAACACAACTTGCAAACACCTGATTTGAGGACCACTAACAGTCTGGTGGGTTTTTTTAGGCATTATAGACCCATCTACCTCCATGTGTCCAACATGCCTTCATGCAACAAGCGGTCTCTTCCACCCTGCAGTCCCTTCCTGATGGAAAAAGATGATGAGAAGAAGCAGAAAGAGGAAAGGTAGAATGAGCATTACTAAACACTTAATAAAGTCAAAATCATGTTATATAACATGAATGGTGTATTACAGTGTAGTGGTTTTTGCTGTAAATGTAATCATTAGCTATATACTATCATACTGCTCAGCCCTAGTTAAATCTGTCGTAATGTTGTGTGATGTTGTATAATGTTTGTTTATCTGGAGGTCTGGAGATGAACAAGGAGCTAAAGAAAAGAATGACAGACAGAGAGGACATGAGGGGAGAGAGAAGAGGAAAGAGGGATACTGTGAGTGTTGCAAGGTCAAATTCGACAACCTAAAGGTGGTACGTGACATTATTTACAAAAAATCAGTTTTAGTGAGCTGAAACAGGATGTTAGCAAAATGCATCTGTCTTGACCTGTGACCTTCTGACCTTCAGCACCTGAATGGCACTCAACATCAGACGTTCTCTAAGAGTGAAGAGTACAGTGTTGTGGATCGAGTCATTGCAGGACTGACCTGTGACCTCATGAACATCAGCATGAAGACTAACAGGTACAGACACAGCATCTGTCACACTTTTACATTTACAGTTACGGTTCAATGTCTAATTAATGTATTCAGTTGTCACTGAACACATGTAAACTGGTCATCCATGTTAAGAAAATTTTACAATTTTATGTTTCAAACTTCTCCTGTAGAGTGAAATGCAGTGTTTCCAGTCCTCCCCTGCATGCAGCCATCATGCCTGTGGTGAAGAAAGAAACTGAAGCTGTGGACAGTGATGAGAAGATGAGAAACGAGGAATTTGTACTTTTGGGCTTCACAGGGAAGCAGCCTCTGTCCGAACAGACCACAGACAGATCTGCGCTTGTTCGTAAACGCAGCAGAGGTCAATGTGAGTTTTCCTGGAGCAATACGGACAGCTTATTAGACCCATCTGATGTTCTGGAAAAGTCCCAATCCAAGCGTGGATCCTATGAGTGGGAATTCTGCTCACATTCCGCTGTGCGGAAGTATGAAGGTGGCTCTTTCCTCCACAGAGAGAAGAACTCTGTCTCCTATACGGGTGAATATAGGGCAGACCACGATATCAACCCATGTCAACTATTCAGTGAAGATAACATAGAATCCGTACCAGGAAATGGGGAATGCTTTAGGACTAACTGCAGTGGAATGTACACAAACAGCGTGCAGGAAAATCAAGCTGAAACTTCCGCTTTTTGGCCTTTTGCCAGTACCGAACCTGAACCAAACCCAGACAGCAACTCAAGTTCACTGCAGAGAAAGGTTCCAAACGTCAGACCGAGAAGAAGATTGGAAGGACCTGCCGTACACATGCAGTCCAGTAAAGAGAGAGAATCTTTGGTCTCTCTTTCTCCTGTTAAAGATCTGCAGCAGAGTGAGAATGCGTCTGTCTGGGCCCTGGACCTGTGGCAGCTTTTACAGTTCAGCAATAACATAGATGAAGACTTTAAAGATTTCTCAGATTAATATAGATGAATACAAATCAATGAAACTAAGAGCATTCACGCTGGAGGACATGTATAAGTGTGTTCTCTGTTTTTATCAGTAGGATTCAGTTTAACACTCTTAACCGTACAGGTTTCAAAAGGAAACATTAATTAACTAGAGCAAACCGTTTGTTGTTATTGTGTGTTTATTCAGTATTGTGTATGCAGCTGAATGATATAACAGTATAAGGCTTGTCTTTAAATGATTTCCTGATTCCTGTAATAAAATGCCAGATATTTTTTAAATACATTTGTTTGCCTTTTCAATATTTTTGTGGGTGCCATGGTAACAAGCATCAAGGTTTAAAACAAAACAAAAGCTGTTTAGAAATTATATCAGATAGTCTCACAAATGCACTTGTGTTATATACTTAGAATTAGCCAGAGGAGATTCTATTTAAAATATCAGTACAGGAAACACAGTTATGCTTTTTCCTCAGTGAGCAGATGTTTTTCCAGCCTCAGAATTTCAGACTTTAGACTTTTAGACTCAATATATATGTATGTGTGTGTGTGTGTGTGTAAAAATAAGTTATTACAAAATTAATCTCTAATTTTCCCTGCTGTTCCTTAATGTGTTACTATAAACTTGATATCATGAGTGTTTAACCTACTGTTGTATTAAAAGTAGACATGTAAAGAAAAAGTAAAAAGAGTAAAAGAAAATACAAATAGAATAGACAGATGTTTTTATTACTGAGGGTCCTTAATAGACGTAATATCACATATTTAATGGATGATGTTTTGAAAGAACTTCATTTAGGCAGAAACACTTTATTCGTGTTAAAATTCAGCCAAATGACTTTACAGAAACAGCATTTTTATTTCCTGTTAGTAAACAAGATGTCTGCGTCTTGTCCAAATGTTGCATCTAATCATTATTGCATTAATCAATAGTATACAATAAATAATATATATAATCGATAAAATACTGCTATAGTCTTAATAACAATGGCAACTGTAAACCCCGCCCACGCGTCTGTCAATCACGGGGTCACGTGGTCCGTTTGGCGCAGAGGGTGACAGCAGGTGGCGCAAGCCCGCGCACGCACTACATTACCCGTCACCCCGCGCGCTCATGTTTATTCACGAGGCGTTTCTGCAGCGAGGCGGCTGATTATTGATGTATCAGGAGAGGTGGAGGTTTTTTCTCCTGCTCGGTGCTGAAAAACGAGATTTTATTTCGCGCACCCGCCTTCCGTCCTGTCTTCCGCTCGCGCATCCCGCGCGTCTCGGTGCAGAGGCTGCGAGCGCCGCGTCACTAATGGCAACCAGCGAGAGAGAGGATGCGCGCGCCTTCCTGAGGGAGACCGAAAATAGCGCATCATTCGGGATATAACTCGTGTATTTGGTGTAAAATCGGGATTTCTGGGATTTCTGGATGCGGTGATGATGGCTCTCGGCTTCGGGATTTCCTTTCTGTGTCTCTACGTAGCGGCGATGAGCTGCGAGATACATCCCAGCATCTCCTTCCCTCATGAAGGTGAGAGTCTATTTTACTGTTTTTAAATCTCTATATCTGAATAATTATATTTAACAGTAACGCCGTATTTTACGTGTATCGATAAACAGCTTAAATATGCACGTAACGATGAAATAAGCAAGTAATGGCACTTTGAGGCGTTATTTATTATTTATCGTATCTAAAAAAAACACAATAATGCCAATTGCACGTTTATATGTGTGTGTATATATACTGAGAGTAAAATGTATAGTTGTGAAACACACACACACACTGTGTGTATTTATTGTTATAGGAGACGTCTTGCTAAAGACGAGGGCTCGGCGGGATGACAGCAGGTTCCTCGGGATAGAGAACACGGTACCGGTCCGGTTAGTGTACCGAACGGACGGAGACAGTCAGACCGCTCACGATGTGCTGAACACACGGGTCCGAATGAGCCCTGACAGTAAACAGGTGTGTTTATCTCCTCATATGCGATCCGTCTGTCCCATCCTCCCGTTGCCATTGGAGACGGGCTCTCACATCATGTTTATGTTTTTCTCATTTACTCTTATATGTCAGACTGTATCTGGTTGGAAAGAGCAGTAAATTCAGTTCATATCGTTTGAAGGTGATATAATGAACCAGAAAAGCACCTTTGTGTGGAGGATGCTGATGCATCCTGTACGCCGACTCATAGCATCACTGCTATGGACACTGAATGAACAAATAGCTCATGTGATGCTTATTCTCAGCCAATGCACAGGGGTTGTTCATAGAGGGCAGATATTGCTGATATCTCTCCAGCCACTATTCAGCAAAACACCGGATGAAGAAATCAGAACCTGGACCATGATGATAAAAGCAAAACAATACGTTTGGTTCTCCAGTGGAGTGTTTAATGCTATTAGAGGTTTAGGGACATAATGGCCGTGTACAATTTCTTTTGTTCTAGTATTGCCTGGCTAGATAGATTAGAATTAGACCTTTTGAGTGAACTGGGATTATGTCATAAAAAAAACTATGTTATGTTTGTAACACTACATATTTATTTGAAAATACTAGAACTTTTCCAAAGATATTAGTTTTCATATCCTAACTGATCAGGTGCACACGGGTCTTTGATACTGTCCATAATTAAATATTTCTCAAAGTCTCAGACTGGCAGCGAGTGTCTTTGGCTGTTTAGAATGTATGCGTGTCCCGGCGTTGCTGTTTCATGATTTAGGCGTGTGCTGTGTGTGTGCACGTGTGAGATTTAACCCTTTGTCTGACGATCGTAGCTGATGTCTGTTTGATTTCATAGTATTGATTTAATAATTGCTGTGTTAAATATTCTAATAAATGTCGCTGCATTAGAGATACATTAGCATACATGACTGAAATAAATGTTTTTCTATTCTTTTCTATTCAGATTTTTTTATTTTAATTATTCTCTTTCAAATCAATTCAGTTTTACCAACTGTGTTTTAGAAAGCAAACATAACAATGCTCAGGTCTATTTTTAGCTCCGTTTGGCTAAAATCTGATCCAAGACAGTTTTATTTATGGAAATTAATTGATGCCAGGAAAAAAAACAAAGAGCATTTCTTAGTGTGCTAATTTTGGATCTTCTTTATTTAAAACAAGATAAAAAATGGGAGTCAAAACAGGGTTTCGTGATATAATGCTGTAATCAATGATATAATGAGACTGTAATTTGTTTATTATTGTGTATTGTGTTTAGATGTGACACACACACACACACTCATCTAATGAGAATAGATAGATGTGTATCTCAGCTTCAGTCAGGAGGTCACTCATGGGTGAAGATTATGGAATCCCCCCTCCCTATTTCTTCCACCCCTTCGTTCTTCTTCTCTTTTTTATTTGTTAACTGTGTATTGCTGTTTTGGGAAGAGGTTTGTTCCCCTGGGGGTGTTAGAATCCCCTCAACTCCCTCACATGATTCTATTTTAGCCCCCCATGCCAAACACATATTCACTCACAAGCTATGAGAACTATGCATCACAAGCCAACAGATTCCTTCTCCCCTGGGGAGTTTACTGGCCTGACCATATGGGCCCCAAGCAGGCAGTGAATTAACACACACACAGCTAACACACACAAACACTGCCACCGGTCCTGTACAGCACAGTGTACCCATGCTGAATTAAAACCAATTAACACGTCTAATTTTACTGCTGTCTCCCAAAACACCAAACATGCTCTATTTTTACAGTTTTTATTGTCTCCGCTCACGTGTGGCATCACAGAATTATGAGCTTTTGTCTTCTTTGGTCTCTTTCAGAACCACGCGGCCCAGGCTAGCTTTCAGGTGCAAGCGTTTGGGAAGACCTTCGTTTTGGACGTGGAACTGAACCAGTGAGTATCTGCTTCCATGTGTTTACACAGCTGATTGGGTTTGAATTCAGTTTATAATGCAGCTTTCAGTGCTGCACTGATGAAACGTAGCATGTCTCTGTTACTGGAGGTGTGTGAGGCATGACTAATGTTTGTGAAAGGTTTTATGTTGCTGCTGATAGATTGCAGGATCATAATGGCTGTGGATTTATGCTGAAGGATTGGGAAAGACCTGAGCAGCCTATCGATCAAGGCATATGTCTCTCTCTCTCTCTCTCTCTCTCTCTCTCTTTCTCTCTCTCTCTCTCTCTCTGAATTACAAGCAGTTGTATGAGTTGGTTTGTTCACACTGGTCTGGTTCTGTAGTGGTTTCAGATGTTCTAGGTTCTAGGATGTTGGAGCTTGAGGATATGATTAGAAAGAAGTTCTAAAACATGAATTATCGTGGTGGTCTCTCAGCAAACAATCTCACATCTGTCCAGGTCACATGTGTAGGTGAAATGTTTATTTTCCAAAATGAAGCCAGATCTGTTTTCACTGTAGATTCTCAGTGTGTGTGAATAATCCACTTTTGTCTGCTTCAATACAGTAATAACCATGAATCATCATAAATTATAATAAATTATGATCCAAATGATAAACTCTTTTACAAGCACTGCCTCTGAACTTCAATACAATACAGACAGAATCTGAGTCAGCAGATTTCATGTCATTACAATAATGTGTCATGAATATTTCAGTGTTCACTCTCAACAACTTGGTGAGCAGAAAATTTGGCTTTTATCCTGCAACTCCCTTTGAATCTTTGTCAGTCCTTGTGAATGGAGTGTGTGTGTGAATCATGTGTGACTGTATGTGTGTGGTTGTTCTGTATATGGTATCGCTGTAATGGGTTCGGACTGGATGGTTTTGACTGCCTCTGTCCCTCTGAGAATTATGTGTGTGTGTGTATAGCAGGGAGAAAAGCAGAAGTGTGTGTTGTGTTGTTCTGTCCCCATGGAGAGCTGGCGGTTGGGTCCGTTCTATTTGACCTGCATCCAGATTACTTTCTCGATTACTTACCAATTCATTCTCACTCTCTTTGTGATTTTCTGAAGTGTTAAGGATTTTTGTAACTGGTTTGTTTGTTTGTGTGTGTGTGTATGTGTGTGTAAGCTGGATTTTCTCTTGCATTCAGCTGAGACCTACTTTCCTCTAAAGTTTGTCTTTTCCCTGTTATTCTAATAAAGTTACTTAAAGATATAATCTATACAATCATCATATATAAATAATATAATAGCAAAACATAAATATGTCAACAAACCTCATGGAAATTAAAACAACTTCCTGTGAATCTGTATCTGCAGTATTTGTTTGCTGCTGGATTTATTTTTGCATTTATATACATTAATTATTTTGTGATATATTACTGTGCACTTATTCAAACTCTAGTATTACACACACACACACACACACACACACAGGACTGCCCCCTGCACCCTCTCTCTCTCTCTCTCTTTATGAATAATGAATGAGTGTGTTTCATTAAAGCGGTTGAAGCAAATGGGTTTTCTGCTTTTTAATCTTGCTGTGTCGTCGTGACGACGGACCATGTGGCAGAAAGGAAGTTTTAAAATCAGTCTGTGAAACACACAGCTGTAACCCTAAAGAGATAAACAATCACATCCTCACCTCCCTTAAACACAAACCACTGACGTCCACATGATATCAAAGCTTTAATAAAGCACATACCCCAGCCACACTGAATGCATGAGTAAACACTACTGCTAAATTCTGTTCATAGAGTCACATTGTGTTGTTTCCTAACCACCATTATTATCTTTAGATGATTTGCATTATTTTTATGTTTTAGGTCCTGCATGGGACATTTTATATCCAGGAAGATTATAGTTGATCCTAAAGTAGATCCAAAATGTTTCAAGTAAAACAAAATAAACATTATATCTAACAAAAATCTTAAGTATTCACATGCCAACATCAGCTGTCTTCATGAAAGGTGTGTGTGTGTGTGCAGATCAGAGAGATGGATTCTCACATGAGCTCTTATATACTTCACACACACTCACAGAACACAGAACATGTTCAGAAGTAAGTCTGTGAGGTTCTAAGCATCCACCAAAACTACTGCAATTACTAACTATCAGCCTGACCCATTTATATCAGATGCTGAATGTTAGATGCTTGTATTAATAAATGCAGCCTGTCCTGCCTTCTCATCTGAAGACTGTGGCCTGTCTCAACTCCAGCCAGAGAGCCAATCTTTCTCTTCTTCATGTTAGTTTTTCTCTACCTTTATCTGTGTCCCTCTATCTCTCCCCCATTACCCTCTTTGTTGATAATAGAGACAGTAGTATTATGTCAAAAGTGGAATTGTTTTGTGTGTTTGTTTGTTTGTGTGTTAGAGTTTCTGTGGTTATATTTTATTGTCAAGAATTCATTCTTTGTGAGTGCAGTCTTTGTAAAAAATAAAAGAAATTAAATCCAATATTTATTAATGACTGGAGAAGTCACAGATATGTATTGGTCAAATGTGTGGAAATACTTGTCTGAGATCTCTTATTATTGAGGGATTTGATTGTAAATAATGTAAATAATGAGCATATCAGATATTAACATATGCTGGGTGGGAGGGGCTGGTGAAACAGCTCACAGCAGGATGGACTACACCTGCTCCCCTCATCATAAGTGTTTTGGGGGAAGGGGTCTTTCTTTGAAGATCTGTCTTACATTGCAAAGCCCTTTACTCCGAGTGTATCTGCACGTTCTGCAGTTAAATTTTGCTAATTTTTCTGCTTGTTATTGTGAGCATGTTGTTTTATTGTAGTGGTTGTTTGTAAGCGCTGGTAATGTGTGTGTGTGTAACAGAAAATTGCTCGTAGGTCTTTTGTTTTGTTGAGGCTGCAGTTTTGTTGAGAACACAAGCTGAGCTGTGGGTTTAAAATCTCCCGGACAGCAAAAGCACAAATAAGATGAAGCTCAGCACGACTACACAACTACACTGACTTCAGCTTTTTCTATATTTACAAACAATCTCACACATAAATATAATCATAGTGTCTTCAAACTCTGGATCTTGTCTGTTCCAATCCAAGTCTGAATATATTTATTTGTCAGAGATTCATTTATTTATTACATTCATTTATTTTGCTATTTTGTACTTAAAAACAATGGTGTACACTTGTTTTATGTGTGCCAGATGTTTATGTGTGCCATGTCAAAAGTGGAATTGTTTTGTGTGTTTGTGTGTCTGTGCATGTGTTTGTATGTGTGTGTTTGAGTGTTAATTGCATCAGAGATTGGATCTTGTTTTGCTGGATGGTGTTTTGTCTCTATGGGAGATGTTCTGCTTCTTTCCAGAGTCCAGAACACACACACACACACACACACACACACACGTATGTAATGAAGTGCTACTTGACACACTGAGAGCTGTACACCTCACTTTCATAAACCTTTCATTTTTATTCCCTCTCTTCTTTAATTAGCATGTCTCGCTCCTGCTGTCTGTCTCATTTAATGAAATAGTCCTTTATGCTTTACAAGAGAACTGAGACCCATTCTCTAGCCACATGACAGCACC
>JAZGTK010015060.1:2828-13412 GCA_036877625.1 Ambastaia sidthimunki
TCCTCTGAGTAACATTCTTTTGCATTTCATAGGAAAACAGTTCAAAAGGCACAAAGAAGAAAAATTGAACTGATTTATCGCAAAGGACCTGGAATGCTTGGAAGGGCTGGATGAGAATATCCTTTTGGCGGCTGCTTGCAACAAATTTGTAAAAGAAGTAAAAATTAATTAAAATAGTTGGCCAAAAATGTGTTCAATGGTAAACGATTTTATCATTGTACTCATTATATGTTCTAAACATTTTAATTTATTAAAAACTGAATGAGGTGGCATACAAAATAATCCTTAAAGCAAAATGCACAAACCAACATTCTGTTTGGCTTATTTTAGATAGTTGACATGGTTTAAATTCAGTACTTTTGAAAGGTTAACATGCCTCGCTGTGTGTAATGTTATATTGCACCTAAAACTATGTGAAACTGAACTCTTTTATTATTATTATTACTCAGGCAGTTTTATGAGCTCATTAATTAAGAGTCTGCGCTAAATATTTGTCACACTGGAAGACTAAAAGACTAAATACTGAAGATTAAAATAAACTAGTGAAGACAAATGTTTCAAAAATGACCAGTCAAACCTACACATTTTCTCTTATACATTCACATGAAAGTTTGATTTAAAAGAAAACTACCTGTTTTTTCTTTACTATACATTGTGGGAATTAAAGCACGAGAGAGAGAGACTGAGAGAGAGAGAGACTGAGAGAGAGAGAGACTGAGAGAGAGAGAGACTGAGAGAGAGAGAGAGAGAGAGTAGAGTGCACTGCTGCCTGATACGTACCGATTACGTTTGCTCTGCACTGGCATTGACCTGAGTCCTGGTGACAGGTAATATCTGGCTGCACGCTCCCGGCGGTATTGCAGTTACAGGCACGGCAGCCGTCAGCCAGTGTGGACTGCAGCTTGTAGAATCCGTGTTGGCACTGATTGCACTGTCTGCCAGACACATGTCGCTTGCACTTACACTGGCCTCCAATCTGTAGAAGAAGGAGAACACCACGTGACCACACTCCAATTAGTCAACTTGAGTCGGGCAGTGCGAGTATGTCATGGATGGGCGTCCCCAACCCTGTTGGTAGGATTCTTTTGATCTTTATTTTATTGAGTGGAGTGGTTCAGGGTGGAGATATGTGGAGTTTGTATGTATGGGGTGGTGGGAACGACTATTGAGGACTTTTAGGATTAGCAGGCCATAATCTGCCCAAAAAAGTTTGCAAGAAACCAGCAATCAACATACTAGGTTAAAAATGAAGATGGTTTTAGGAACATGGTGGCCAATAAACCAGCTAATGACCATCTTGCACCAGCTAATTACCAGCATATACCAGCTAGAAACTGCCTACCACATTCAACTACTATCTTAAGATGGATCTTAAGTCTAATTTTCAACCGTTGTTTATTTGTAGAATTTGAAATAATACAGTGTTTCAGTTCGGCAAATATCAAGAGGCCATGTAAATTAAAACAGTAAAGACAGCGACATGAATTCCAACCATGAGTCAAAAGAAAAAACAATTTATACTTCGCACTGAGCAGAAAAGGCCCAATTCACAGAGCAAGTCATTAGCATATGTGAGGAAATAATCATTGTGATCATTTAAATAAGGTTTCAATCTAACCTGGGTCTGACCCAGCCATTGATTTTAAATTTGTCATCCAGTGTATCTATCGACATGGATCCGTTTCACCAAAATTCCTTTCATGATACTCAAAGGAAAAGGTGTTGAAGAATTCTCCGGAGAGACTCTCATGACGACAGTTTTACATACTCCTAACTGATCACAACAGAGATAAATGCTGTTGTGAATACTAAAGCCTCAGCCAATACATCAATGCAAGGCTCTCGAGTGAGGATGGGCCAATATCGTTATCTGAATCTGAATTCTCAAGTCCATCACAAAGGGAGGGATCAAAGCCTCAGATGTCTGTCTTTACATATGCACAAAGATTGTCTTGCTGTTACAGGTGGGTCATTCCTGTTATGCAGCACCTTTGGAACTTAAAATTTGAGATAAAATGTTTTTTTTTTTTAATTATTTTCATTATTATTATTTTCAACAGGATGGAAATAATGAGCTAAAGACATTGCAGAGAAATTTGTTTGTGCTTTTGTTTTGCCAATAAAACATGTCACCTCTCTCTTTCTTTCTTTCTCTCTCTCTCCATCCATCCATCATAGAATAAATAACCTAGTTGTACCCTGAACTCAATTTTGCCAATTTTTGGTGAAAACTGGCAAAACACTGTGAAATTTGATATAAATGTTGTAAAAAAAGTTACAGGAACTTAAAGTTGTACACGCTAACAGGTAGCTTTTAAGACTGGCAGTATTTCTATGGACATAAACACAAAAACTCACCTGTTTGTCTAAACTCACCGAGTCACATTCTAAACTGCCATTGACAGTCCCAGAACTGTTGCACTCGCATGGTCTGCACACGTCTTCGGACCACAACGGTACACCCACCTCCCTGTAGAACAGACTCCGACACCGCTCACAGTTCCTGCCTTTAACCCAAAGAGCAAGAGCTTGTTGAAGGGAATGGGTGGGGGGGAGGGGGAAATTGATGTCAACCTATTAAAATTCAATCATATCATATAGGACTATGATTTCAAATAAAAAAACTGCAGTCTTGGGAGAGGTCCGGCGAGAGATGTGTAATTTTCTAAGGTGTCCATTTTAATGTCCTCTTTCATCTTTACCTGCCACTGTGCCTGATGCCCAGCATATGAAACAATGAACCTGTTAGCATGGCCTGATTTACTTCATTAAATGTCCATCTGTTTTCACTCTGATGCATTATTTCCAATTTTTATGCTCTGCTTTTCTGAGGCTTTCATTATATCACCACTTCTTCTCCAGCTGTTATAGTGAAACATTTCTGTTTTAATTCAACTTGTGTTTTCAGGTACAGCAAACACAAGTTGAAACAATACAAAAGTATTTCATAAAACATATGAAAGATTCAGGAAATTAATTTTTTAGAGAAGGGTGGCTGTTAACCAAATAACAAATATTTATAAAATTTTAAAATCAAATTCAAAAAATTTTCATTATCCTTTTAGAAAGCTCTCAAATGATTTTGGGCAAACTGACTGTTAAAAAAGGACAGCTGGACATATAGGTCAGTAAAGATAATCTCATAATTACTGTACCAAAGATTAAATAAATCAACCTGCCCACTATATACTGTAGGGTTCAGATATATAGGGTTCAGAGAGAAGTTTAAAGGTTAAAAAAGATTTCAAATTCTTACAGTGGGGTCCAAATGTCTGGGATGACCACCTTGAATAATTTGTGGGAATATTATAATACACCCACACTCTTAACAACTTCTTATGCTGTTACCTGTGGTGTTATGAGTACAGTTGTCACACACACCCCCACCCCCACGGAAATGATCTTCAGGGTGAGGATCCAGGTTGGCATCATAGTGACAGGAAGAGGCGTGGCCATAACACTGGCATGGGCGGCAGTTGTACGCTTGTATCTGATCTCCGTCCCTGAAGGGTTTATCATTGAAGAGAGGAGAGCAGCCCTCGCACTGTTGGAGACAGAACATCTACATACATCATCTACATTTATCAACAATATCCAGATGTGACCTCGAGGTTCAATGATAAAGTCCCCACAGCAACAAATAACACAATATTTCCATACGTTCAAGCCAAAAAACAGCCAATTTATTATAAGTGACTTTGAAAAGCAAAACTATTTATCAGGACACTTTCATTGAACAAACTTCTCAAAATCGAAAGAGAGAGAGAAAGGAGAAAATCTTGTTATTTTGGGCATTAGTTTATTGGCAATGTATTTGATTTTTGTGAACACTCATTATAAACTACTGAGAACACGGGAGACATCAAATGAAATGATTAAGAAGTGTTTTATAAAAAGCAAAGGATTCCCTTGAGATTGCTTAAGCTGTGACAGAGGCTCGCTGTGTCAGGCTGCTGTATGGGCAAACAGAGCGGGCCGTGAGCCCGGAGGGAATTGCAAATTCAGCAACTGGATGCTGAAAGATTCCGGCGCAGACCACCCACCACTACAGCCCTGTATGCCAGTCAGGGGTCTGACAAGACGCTGTGTGGATTTAGATTTTTACACATAAAAGAATATAGTTTCAAAACATACTAAAGCATACCAACATGAAAATGAATACTGAGGAAAAGCATTCACAGAATTGGATCTTTTATTCTTACTTTGGATTAAACCACGCTAGTTTTGCTGCTTTACAACAACGTTGGCCCTGTTTTGTTTTTAATGGAGGAAGACTGTAAGGTACAATCAGCATTAAATCTGACAATCAGCATTAAATCTGGTGCATATTGTAACTTAACATGATCTGGAACCGCCCAATCAGATCTGACAGGGTCATGTGGCCGACACATTAACCTACCAATCACATTTCGCTTGATTTTACAAGATGCTTAGGGACGGGGCTGGTAAGTTAAAAAAAAAACCTCACCACTTCAACAAATATTTTTGAATTTATTTTTGTTGTACTGGACTAATTATAAAGAATGAACTGGCATGGAAATTGTCTGGGAAATTAATTGGATTTGTGCACTTGATCTTCGCTTTGGTCTAAAAGCATCTTCCAGAAGAATAATTGTAGATGTAAATAAACTACAAAAAACAGCTCTCGCTAGCCAAATTACCATATTTGGTGGGACAAAGCTCATCAATATGGCAAATGCAATTAGCCAGACTACATGTAAATCCCTGATCTCGCACACAAAACTGAAACCACAGGGAATGAACAGCACACACAGGTGCTGAGTGTTCTGTATTTGTCCTCACTGTGTGGGAAGGAGTCAGGCTCCAGCAGGGAACGAGTCTCTGTCCTGTGTGAAAGACCTCTGTGAATGCCATGGCTAATTTCACGCTCCTCCAAGAAGAGTCTGCGCGTGGCTGCACCGGGAGAGAGCCTACACTTAACCTTTAGCCTGTTTGAAAACGCAAGGTTTTAGAAATGCTTTGCCAAAAATAGACTTCTCCATTATTTACAAAAAAAGAAGACCACAGGATCTGGACAGAACCAAGCACACATACACACCGGGAGCCTCAAACTATAGCAGGTCCTAACCTCAAATTAGGGATTATTGTGAAAAAGAAACAAATATTGTGTAATGCTGACCCTTATGATTAATACAATTATGACCAATTGAAAATTAATTTGCAACACCAAATTCTCGCATGTCAGGTGATTTTAGATTCTGAATATTGGGGGATATTTTATTTAATTTTCTTCTAATTCAACATTTTTCTGTCATTTGTCTGTCCCACTGTGCTGGTAATTAAGACATGGCTTCTATGGCCTATGAGAGACACACATACACACTCCTCCACAGAGATGGTGGATAAAGAAAGCACAGATTTGTTAAGTGACATTACCTGAATCCCTGCTGAGGTCTGATTGCAACAGAATGTGGCTGAGGCATTAACAGGACACAGTGAAGACAGGAGGCATGAATGACTTACAGCATACCAATTTAAGACCAAAGCATCATGTGACACCTACCACTGCTTTACCCAATGAGTGACAACGTTCCTTTAAGGCAAATCAATCCACTTGGCAGCCATCTTGGTGACACCCTCCAGGCAGCTAACTTCTATAACAATAGCTTCCATGTACTTGAATAGAGAAAACTCAAACTTATATTTTAACAACATGTTGAATTAGCAATAAAATCTGACAACAATGGTACCATAAACTTTTCTTCTTTTTTTCAAAGATGCAGCTCAGAGCTAACCTGAACTATTTTTCAGGCTGGTCCAGCTAATGCACCTGTGAGAAACCAAAAAGACAGGTGACATCTCTACTGAAAAGGCAATTGGCTCTCTTAGCCAAAAGACCAGGTTTTCACTTCTTCTCCTGTTACTTTTGAGCACATATGCCATTTTCTACAAATGAACCATCATCTCCCCCTGTACAGTCTCTGGTAACAGAGTTGAATCAATAGTTCTGGTAACAGTGCAGTCAGTGTGCACTAAAGAAGAGAAATGAGACACCGGCAGCACATTCACTTTCTCCAGCCGTGATATTACGAGGTACTGAAACGAAGGCCGGTTGGAGATCCGTGTCTCAGGACTGGTAAGTAAACAGAGTGGATAGCCTTGGGGCAGGTGGCAGTCCCTCCTCAAAGCCAGGTGTTTAGGTCTGGGACGTTTAGAGCAGAGAGACAACTCGTGTTTATCATATTTACACCCACACACTTCCTTTCCAGCATCTATGTGTTAGATGTGGCCCTTGTTTGTTTCGGTGAAAACAACAACAGTAGCAGCAGCTGAGACTGTGTGTCGTGTCTGGCCCTGAATAATGCATGACAGCCGGTGAATAATTTAAATCACCAAACATCAGGTTTAAAAGTTTAATCTTGGGACTTGGTCCCAATGTTCTGAATTATATGCAGCGATGTGGACAGTGTTCCGACTCTCAATAGGAAGCGAGGAAACAGAATTCCAAAGGACAGAGAATTCCAAAGGATGACAGTGAAGATGGAGAATATCGGAAAGACGACTGTATGTGCTTTAATGCCGCTGATACATGTTCTTCAAATACAGTTAGTACTTTAGGATGTCAATCAATTGATTAAATTAAAATCAATAAATTAAATACATAATTAAATAGGATTAATTAAATCACATAAAAACATAATTGCAACTAATCACATATATATTAAAAAGACATTACAAAAAATGGCCTTATAAGTCAATGCATTGTTCATGTCTCTATTATTGGACATTAGCCTATTGCTGACCTCCATTTTACATGAATCCATTTTGCAATCGAATTTGTTAATCTGTCTATAGTATTTTCAGTTTGCACACATTCTTTGCTTATAAAATGTACATATGGAGGAATATTAATTCCTTTACTTTTTTGCATTTTATTTTATAATTAAAATAATTTGACACCAATCTAAAATCTAAAAGAATTAATTAGTAGCTCAGTTTCAAAGTAGCTTCTCAACACTGGTGAGCCATGACTGCTGTGAGCACAGGAGCCCCTGTCATCAGAGCTTTTTTTGAGATATAATTACCTTTGGTGGACTCATCATCAAGACACCCAGGGGCTGATGGGACAGAACGATTAGAGCAGCGCTGCCCACAAAACCACTTCCTTCTCCTCTTCCCCTTTCTTTCTTCCTCTTTCTTCTAACCCCTTTCTATAGGAAACTGGAGATGTGCGTGAACTCTCTCCCCGTCTCTTGTTTTCCTCCCGCTTTCTCTCTCTCTGTCTCTCTCTCACTTGCTTTTAGCCTGTCATTCCATTAAGGCCTATTTTTGAGTGTGCTGTTCATTAAAGAGGACTCTTGCACGTCATTAAAGGGAAGTGGTTAATTAAAAGAGGGCCTCCCCTGCGGGACTCACATTAGCTCCATGCGTGTGGCTCTCTGGGAGGCAGGCGCAGCGATACGGCCTCACACTAGTGTCACAGCTGTCTGCATGGCCATGGCACTCGCACCTAAGGGGACAAAGACACAAAATTACAACCCACAACCTTCTGGACAATCTCCATCGTTGCTGGTCTTACACCTAATGGAACTGGCTCCCAAGGTAAAATGGGAATCAGGTTTCTGTAGTGTCACATGCTTGAATTTGAGGAAAGCAGGTATTTAGTGAGACTGAGGGTGGGGGATGAAATTAGCTCAAGTAACAGAATACAATGATGCTGTGGATTATGATTATAAAAATGCTTTTTGTGATTTTACATTAAATTTACAGAAGCACCAACATTTTAGCCACCAGTTGTCCACCATTCATCAACATTGATAACCCAGTTTATTCTTTCATAATTTGAGTATTTCTGAATGAAATGAAATATTGAAAAAGAAAAAAAATGTAGGATAAGACCACATTTTATACATCAATTGATTGTGAAAAATTTATCTAAATGACTTGTTTCAAAGGGAGCCAGAGGTTGACAAACAAGAACGCTTTAAAGGCTATCATGCCTTTAAACAGAGCTTATATTGTTTACTTCCCAATAAAAAAGGCTTAAAATTAAAAAAGGCTTAAACTTTTAAAGCATTTTTTTAACGCTTTCCATTTTTGGCTTTTCACAAGATCTGAACAAAACAACATGAGCCGCGACATCAAAATCCAAGCCTCTCTCGTTCCTTTTGTCATTCTCGGGATCTCTCTATCCATCTTTCATTCCTTCATTCTCTCTGTGCATGGTTAATAGGACATTCGCATTCAACATTTATAAATGCCAGTGGAAATATCAACGGTGTGTCGTAATGTACAACAGCAGACCTGACAGGTCTCCATCAGACGGAACACGCACCTGCAGGTCACAGCTTTAATTATTCATTCTCAAGGGCCCTCATCTGGCATTATCATCCGCCCATCTTTACACGGCTTCCTCTAAAGCGGCCCCCTTCACCTCTTTTACCAAACAAACAACATGAGAAGTGGGCTGTTATTAATGCTTCAAATTATTACCGTATAGCAGGTGCTACCGTGAATCAGATGCTAACGTTCCCTGACATGGCTTGAAATCCTGTCAGGAAACCTTAAAGGCAAAATGTACACATTTTAGTTCCCAAACAACACACACAGTCACCACCTTTTGGGTTTCAACTGTTCTCCAAAATGAGTGAAGGGGGCCGTCTACTACTGTTTACTCTCACCTTTGTTTCCTCAACTGTTGCGGTGCCTCAGAGGAGCACGGAGAGCAAAGGAGGAGACAAAGACGAGGCGTACGGGGAGAAAAGCGAAAATGGAAAGGTCGGGAGGGTGGGGGGCACCTTTGAATGTCAGGGGATGATGAGATTTCACAGTCTCTAAATCTCGATTTCGTCTGTGCCAGTTTAACTAGCTCTTAATTAAAGCTGCCTTCTCTCTCTCTCGCTCAGACACACTTACAAAGTGCAAGTGAGCCAAGTTACAGCTGCCTGCATAATGATATAATTACCACAGTCATAAGAACAGAGGCTGTTATGTCTGAAGGTATGCATGGATGTAACACCATGTCTCTGCTTCTGAAGAGACAAAAGAACAGATTCGACAACCTGGAGAGACATAGCAGAACATTTCAGAATGATTAGCTGCTTTGCTGAAGCCTCCAAGAAAGAGGATACAAGATTTTGTTCCTCTGGCAATAGTAAACTGATCATTTTCTTTACAATAAGTTCTCCAGTAAAAAAAAATACTTAAGAGACAAAACGGCATTAGATATTAAGACTTACTGGCAAATTGTTGGTTCTTGTTTTAGGGGAACATTTTCACACCAAAATAAAACATCTGTCATTATTTAATATACCTCATGTGGTTTCAAACTTGTGTAACTTTGGTAAAATTGCATTAAAATCATCTTAAATGTATTGTAGAAAACTGGTCCATACTTAGGTGCCATATTCTAAGCCTTAGCCTTCCATGAGGATCAGAATTTTGTTTTTGGTAAAGAGGTTGTCCATCCAGTGATTTCCAAATGTGTCTTCCCCACTGTAATCACAGGGCCATTAACTAAAGGACATCATCTATGTTAAGCATTGCTTTGCTTTCTGGGGCTAATAACAGACATGTCATAGATCCCTCAGTGATGTGTCAAATCACTTCTCATCATTTTTCTGCCATCTCAACCTGTGAGTCAAAGTCTGAATTATCTTGCCATACCAGCATACTGATTTTCCCATCAAATGCAAAAATCCAATAGAATAAAACAAAGTACAAATGTAATGTTAATGGGAAGGTTAATTATGGGGTGAAAGGGGGAGATTATGTGGGGTGACGGCTGAGGATGGTGCTGTTGATGGGGTCAGACCTGCCACTGATGGTGATCTCATCCACAGCGTAGTACCGGTGACGGAAAGGGACCGTGGGATGTTGGGTGTGGTACTGGCCATGTAGGTGGATTCTCACATGTGTAGCTCTCACGAATTCCTGCAGGGCGGCGCTGTTGTAGAAGTCATTGTAGCCCGGCCGCAGGTTCGGCTCAGGGGTCAGCATACTGAAGGTGATATTTCCTCTGGAGTAAGGCATAACACTAAAACAAAAATAGTAAAAAAAGATAAAACCCAAAAAATAACAAAAATAAAATGATTCAATCTGCTTTGCAGCTGTATTTATGCCAGTAAACTATTCCTTTAAAGTGTCACAAACCGAAAATCCTACCTTATGCTATTTTTTCTACTGAATATAAAAGGAAAAACAATATCCATGTGACTGAAGTTTTGAGCAGGTGAATTATTCAAAGAGATCAGGAATTTTAGGAGTTAGATAACACCTTGTCAGGTTTAAAAGGAAACATGTCACTAGCTACTAAAATGAACAAACATCCAAGAAATCAAAATATTAGAACTGCTGAAAGGAAATTTCACTAATACAAGTTTAATACTAAAATGAGGTTTGAAAGGTTGATTTCTCAGAGGGCAGAAATAAACGGGCTGAATGAGAGTGTTCTTCAGATCTTTGGAGGAGGCAGAAAAGGTACCTTTCCCTACTGCATAATTAATTCACCACCACCTTTCCTCCCTCTTAAGAAAGACACACAGGTTTTTCAGTCCTAATGCTGGTAGACTTATCCAGGACAGACCTGTGCAGGAAAGTCTCTGTCATTCCTGGTCCCCATCT
>JAZGTK010015061.1:0-11629 GCA_036877625.1 Ambastaia sidthimunki
GTGAGGAGGCCAGATGCTGTGTGTCAGCTGTAATAATCCACCACAGACTGACTGTAGAAGTCTAACAATGTAGGACACATTCTGAACCAACATCCTTGTTGGTCCTGATTCATCACCATCTTCAAATAAGAAGCACAGTGTGTGTGTGGGTGTGTGTGTGTGTGTGTGCGCGTGTATGTGTGTGGGGGTGTGTGTGTGCATGTAAGTGTGTGTGTGTGTGTGTGCGTGTATGTGTGAGACTGACCGTAATGGCAGGTGCTGCGAAGGCGAGGCTGAGCAGCATCAGGAAGGGAACGACCTCATGCGTGGGTTCGATGTACGGCAGACTCAGACTGCGGTCCTGACAGCTGAAACCCCAGCGCACCGGTCTGAACACATCCGTCCACTCCAGAAAATACACACTGACCACAGATGAGATCAGAAGCGGAAGCTGCCGGGGGGGAGGAAATATTTCAATTTCACTGTCCACATTATCTCTCGGTGTGAATGTACAGTACAAAATACAGCCCGCTGGTCAACATCACAAACAGACTTAAACCTGATAAATAAACAAACACACATGAAATATTGATCTGAGGTGAACTCATCATATTATGTGATAAGAAACAGACATACAGTAAAACATAAAGCAGTAACACATGACAGGGACATAAAACACCAACACAGTTAGAAAATCTCTACACAGTAAATTATACTGTCTGGTGTAATAAAAACCGTCGTAGGTAAATGAAAGTTATAAAACAAGTTCAGCTTGTAAAAGCATCCGAGAGTAACAACTAGTGAGCAGGTTTTTTCATCCAGTTTACAAGAATCATCTGGTAAGCTGTAAAAACACATCTACTGTAAACAGGCTTTTGAGAGTCAGTGTTGAGTGTGAACTGTGTTTTAATGATGTGCTGTGAGGTCACTGATGCTCTGTAAAAAACTTACACTTTCTTCACAAGGGAAGCAAATATGGGTCAGTGGTTTAAACTCGGCCGCGGTGTGTCTGCAGAATCGGCCCAGAACAGCAGCTGCTACCGTAGCCATCTGCATATCAAACGCCCGTGAACGACCCCGGCACTTACTGTAATGAACTTTAACTCAGTGTCATTATTACTGGCCTGCAGTCTGTGCTAAATATAGCAAATGCGTCAAAAAGATGCGGTAAAAAGACACCGTGTGTTCATATGTTTAAAAGGTCATTTCATTGTTCAGGCCAATTCTTTTAGTTTAATTCAAAACACAAATAAACATGGACGAGAGTTTGGCTGTGGTACAAACACTGGTGAGCATCCATGCTTTTAAAATCAATACTGTAATAAGTAAAAAAAAAAACATAATAGTCTATTTATTCTTGGGTGAAGAACTGGGATGTTTGCAATGCATTCTGGGGTTGCCTTGTTTCAGCCTGGTCATGGGTTCGAGAAATACAACATACTGATGAATAAGAAATGTATGACATGAAGGCTCAGTGAATCGCTTTGGATAAAAGCATCTGTTAAATGCATAAATGTTAACAGAGCCAATTAAAGTCAACATGAAAGCAAAACAATTCACCAAAATTCAATTCACATCGTTTGCACCATTTAGCATGTTTTTAATAAAAGACAAAAAACAGCTTCACTCAGACCAGACGGCCTGTTTAATGATGCTAACCAACAATCATCATTACAATCAGGTATGAACCACCCACTTCATGATCCCAACAATTCCAAGTTCCACCCTGTTTCCATTCACACTGAATATCCAGTTTCCATAAACACTTCCCATTATGGATGCAAAATGTGCCGCAAATGCCAGTTTACTCCGACTTCAGAAAGATCCACAATTAAACGAAGAGGTGACAGTGAATGCTGAATAATTGATCAATATAAATGGGAAGAACAGCATTTCTGAGCAGCTATTTTAAGATGCAGCTCTGGCACCATCGCAGGTACAGATGGTGTCTTATTGGTAAAGAAGCCATTACACTAAAAGCACCCAGTCGGCACTTCATCTCACTGCTGAGGAGATGTTGCTGAGGTCAGAGACCTCAGGAGATCACATAAGGAGGTTCCTGCGACCCCAGCAAGCTGCATAAATCTAAGTCCATCCATTTGTACCAAGTTCAAGTTAAAGCTGCAGTCCGTAACTTTTGCCTCTCTGTCGCCATCTCTGTTTAAAACATAAAACTGCAGGTTACTTTACAAACTTTTCATTACGTATGATGAAGTCAAATGAAGCCAAATTTCCCAGAAAATCTGACCTGACAGCTCCAATTATAAATCATAAACAATAAATATAAAGATCTGTCAGGTTAATAACATATTTTTGTTCATTCATAACCCAAAAAAGTTACGAATTGCAGCTTTAAACCTACAGCATCTGTTTAAAAAAAATCCTGTACAAAGATTGTACATCTGACCTCCGGTTTTAGGTATTTGACGAACAATATTCCCAACCTGAGTGAAAAAATCAAACAGAGGAATGAATAAATAAAAGAATGAAAACGTTGCTGCATATTGCATGTGAGAGCACGCTTAGATCTTTCTCTGGAGCATCAGACCACGTGTGTCTGTACACGCGTGTGCAGCGTAGAAGCTGTGCTCCCTCCATCCTGTATGTCACACTGACCTACATATATTCCAGCACGCTGTGATGCATGAAGACTGAAGCTGCATCTCATGCAGAAAGCGCAGCATCAGATCGCATCAAATGCAGAACATCTGAGCTGCTCTTCACTGCAGTAACAATAACGTCTGTGTACAAAGACTTCAGATCTTCCTGTTTCTAAAAATAATAAAGCAATCAGCTTTTATTCTAACTCTACAAACTCCCAGATTTGTATCTGATGTAAATAGTTGTAATGTCGAGAGTAACTTCTGTGTGCAAACTGACTTTTAAAATTGGTGAGTTTGTTTTTCCTTCGACCTAAAGACTCTTAAAGATATTCACACAAAAATACAAAATTCTTCCATCATTTACTCACCCTCATGTCATTTCAAACCTGTGTGACTTTTTTGCTTCTGAGAAACACAACAGAAGATATTTTGGTGTATGTTGGTAACCAAACAACAGTGACACTCATTGACTTCCATTGTATGAACACAAAACCACTGAGACATTTCTCAAAATATCTTCTTTTGTGTTCCACAGAAGAATAAAGTCATGCAGGTTTGGAATGACATGATGGTGAGTAAATGATGACAAAATGTCAATTATCCCTTTAACAGTTCAATAATAACCAGCAGTTAAGAGAAAACAAGCTTTTTGAAAAGATGAACAGTTACTTATAGAAATGAAACACTTCAACTCTTTAATTCGACTGAAAAACAGCAATGAGACACTTCTGTTTAAAATTACAACATGAACTCAAACAATTCCCAACAATTGAATCTTTTCCTACATGTCCCAATGCATGTGATCAGAAAGACAAAACTGGTACTTTAAAACATGACTGGTCGAGTTTAAAGCCACAGAGAGTCGTGCAATGAAAATCATTGTAAATGAATGCAACAGTCTAACATTTCAACATCAGGTTCATTGATTTTATTGTTTGCCTGTAACATTATAACTGTGCACGTGTGTAAAATCAAACCTGCGTCTTCTTACCTCCACAAAATAAAAGCATGGCAGTAACGTCACGCTATCTTTGATAATCTTCTCTTTGAGTCTTTCTCGTGCAGACATGACCGTCTCTTCCGTCCTGTCGTTTAATGTTTATAATAACCTGTTGGGTCGTAAACGACCACCGCGATCCTGCCCAACAAAACGTCTAGATCTGCTGCTCCATGCTGCAAAAGACACATCAGATGCATGCATGCATGCAGACTCGTGCTGCATGCGCTGTCTAAACGTTGCAAATCTGTTTGTGTTGCAGGTGAACGTGGTTGCATTGAAGGAAAAGACAGAGAGGAAAATAATGACACCGGCGAGATGACATCAGATTCGTTTGAAGGAGACGGGCTTGTGTAGTAACGCGCATGCGCAGACGTCGCACATTCCTCCAGTAGTTGCTGGTAATAAAAATATTATGGGAAAATAAAGCGGAAACGGACAGTAACGGGGTCTGTTTGTTTTAAATACAGCTTTAATTCAATATCTGAAGATTGGTTGTGATGCAGCCCAATGAATTTCAGTACAATGAATTTCTTTTAGCCATTCCTCTTGTCTGGCTCGAAGGCCCAAGAAACAATTGTTACAAGACAATAAATATATATATAAGAAAACACAATAACACAAACACACGAAAATAAAGTAAAGAAAACACACAATTCAATTCACAATATTATAAGATAATAAAAATAAACAATGCAATAAAATGATTGTAAAATTCACAGTAAAACATTCAGTGCTTTCATTGATAAACTAACTGGGATAAATTTAGTTTTGATATTAACCTACACACAAATATAGAGGTTACATACAAAAATAAAGGTTCATAAAAAGTTCTTTGTCAGGCTGTGTGGTTCCATAGAGAACCTTTAACACTCACAGAACCTTTCTGTTGCACAAACAGTTCTATAGTCTGTGGAAAAGTAGAAAGTATTCGTTCTTTGAAGAACCTTTGACTGAGAGGTTCTTTGGGGAACCAAAAGTAGTTCTTGCATGGCATCCCAGGGAACCTTTATTTTCAAGAGTGCATGTGAAATGCATCTCAGGCTGACATCACTCCGGTTCTTATGTCTCTATACCTGGAATGGTTAGAAACCGAACCCGACCGACACCTGCCGTCACCGAGGCCGCGCATCACGCAGTGCGCAGGAACGCCCGAGAGCGCATGCGCAGCACGACAGCCGCACAGAGCGTGAGCTGTTATTAAACAGCTTACAGACAAAACCAGGCTGACAAAAGTTATTTATAATAAACTCAAGCGGAGACAAACCGCGACTGCATGAGACCGGCGGGCAGCAGTAATGATACACGCACTCTCTCTCTCCTGCAGCAGCTCATTTCTGATGTCGCTCTGCCAATAAAGTGTAACGGGGGAAGGTAGGACTGTATATTTCACTGCGTCGCATCACACACACGCAGCACAAACCCTGACATGCCTTTATATTTCTGTCTATGGCTTTATAAAGAAGACAGCACAGCGCACCGTTTACTGGAGGTTAAGATGCCCTTTGCAGTCTCTAATAGACATGGTGCATGCAATTATAAATATGCATTAGGTTGTTTCCGTAATAGACAGTGATAAAACAGTTTGAAAGAGGGTTTGTGAGAATTATAGACCTCACATTTTGTCTAATTTGTGATAAGACTCATTATTTAGTTATGAAACTTTGAGATGTTTTCTACAGGGAATTCCTAAAGCACTGTACAAAATGATGTGATCAGTAAGTCATGGCAAGTAATTTAGCATAGTAAACTCAACATTAAACTCAACATTATATATAACTCAACTTGATATTTGAGATTCAACTCAATTTTAAGCAATTTATTATCAAACATATTAGTTTTGACTTTTAAATCATGTTTTGGTATCTGTTGTTTATTAACATTTTTGCATTCAAGAAATTATGCCAAAATAAACTCTCAGTATTAACTTTAAGTGGTTTTTCAGACTAGTGGTTGCACTAGTTTGGGAACTCTGAGGATTTTTTAAAAATCAAACCTAATTAAAAATGTCTAGAATAAAAACACTCAGTGACTCTGAAGTTTAACTTAAGAAATATGTCTTGAAGTTATAAAATGCACTGAAGCCAACCTGAAGGAGAGCAGGTGCAAACCTCAAAATAAGATCATTTGCGCCACCTAGTGATCTTCTGTTGTACTGCTATTGCATGTCAAACTTCACATTTTTACAATCCACATTTTTCCTTCAGGCCTCAAAAGTGATTCGACAATGTCTGAACTCAAAAGTCGCAAAGAGTTCTACAAATATCTCACTGTGGAGGTAAGATGCAGATTATTTTTATTGCATTATCTTAATTTGTGTCTCAGTACTATTACAGTCGCATGCAATCATCATGTATCTAATAGTCTTCGTAATATTCAGTGTGAACACGGTTTTAAAGCTTGAAAGTGTTGTTTTAAAATGTGGTTCCCTGCGAGATTTGAACTCCCTGCTTCTGATTGGTTAATGTACTGAGTAGTCTGCTACCCAATTGGTCTCCATTGGTAAAGCCCGCCCCACATATAATGAGGTCTGTCGTTGCTCATTGTCATTATTGTTATTAATAATTCATGAACCTGGTTTACAGTATATATAACAATTTTTGGTTGTAGGAACGTTTTCCCTAATGTTTCTATTAGGTAACAAAAACTTTAATGTTATTTTGAAACGTTATACGATTGTTTTAAACGTTATTGCTTGGTTATGAAAGGGTTATTTAAACATTTTCAATTCTGTAACATTTTAAAACATTCCACTAACAACTTAAGGAGTAACGTTTTTGATATGATATTTAACGTTAATAAAACGTCATACTAACATTACTTCAAGAACTTTATAAGAACTTTCAGAGAATGTTAGTCAACATTCTAAGAATGTGTAGTTATGGTATAGCATGATGTATTACAGCTTTGTTCTGGACATCAGTGAAGTCCTGGCGTGGGCAGACGAGGCATTAATGTTGGGCTGCAGTTGTGTGTGTGGGCCGGATGTCTTCACAGGGGTCTAAATCAGGCATTAAACGCCCAGAGTTACAGCAGTACTGATCTCAGACCTAATGGGGTGGAAACTCTTCTGAGCACAAACATTTACTGATGCTTTGCCAAATAATACAGTATATTACACCACCAGAAGCTCCACGGGACATAAATGAGACCGATTTATGCCTTTTGTGTGGCTCTTTTTGTTTAATGCATTTGGGAAAGTCATATATTCTTCTGCATGTGTATTTAATAACTTGTATGCAGGGATACAGTCACTGAATGCATTATATAGGTATTCGATTTTTTTAATTCAAGATTTATAAACTACCGTTCATGACAGCTTGTACAACGATTGCATGTAGATTTTTAAGACTTTTCCTGGTTTCCGTGTTTTAAACAAAATAGGGGGGGAATGTGGGAATATTGAGACAGGCAGCAGGTCTAATCGTACACGGATTGAGGACTCATCCATGTAGGAGCTCCGCTGCCATATAAACAGACATGGATAAAAAAAACACAAGTTTATGTATTAAACACTGCAGTCAGTCAGCCTACAATCTGTCCATTAAATAAATACTAACCAACACAGGGCAGAATTCTTATGATACAAGGTTTGCTTTCTGTGTAAATGTTCTTTTTTTTATAAATAATATATTCTAATATTTTCTCTAAAATATATATCTTTGTGTATTTTTGTTCAGAAAGTGATATGTTGAATTTTTTTTATTATAGCTTTTGGAAATGTTATAATCTATGTTTAACTGCTTATTTAAAGTTTACTGCTTGAACATCTAATTCCTTCATATTAATTCTAGATTTACTCCAGCAGACCCTAATCAATAAATCCTACAGACTCTTAATTGCGTTTTAGGTGGCAAAAATTTGCAAAAAAGCTTGTCATACACACAAGCTTGTCAGCAGCCCCCTAAGAAGCTGATGTCATTCATGGAGTGCCGCAAAGTTTTGTCTTAAGTCCGTCCCTGATGCAGCACTGTTTACTGCTGTCCGAGAGGATCAGTGTTATGAGGGTCTGTGCTGCATTAGCTTTTGTTGTTAGCCTGTAATGAAATGCTTGGTCAGCCCTCCCGACAGGCCCGTCCTCATTAATCTGAGGGGCCCAGGCTGGCATTGGGCCGCGGGAATGAAACGGCTGTTTGCTGTGCCACGGCAATCAGCAACAGAGACGTCTGCAAATATTTGCAAGTGTCCTGAAAAGCTTTGTTGAGATCTGTCCAGAGATAAAGATCATAGAGAGCTTCGGATTAAAGTATCAGTTTCAAGAAGGAAGAGTTGTCGACAGGTTCTGGTTTGTTTTTAGCTGCAAGCAAAATGTAGATTTTCTGCATAATTGCATTATTGTGATGCGTGAACAGCCGCAGAGTCACTTGAAAGATTATTCAGTCATACTAGCTTAAATTTCCACTTGAGAAAAAGACTAAGACCACAAACACTGTTGCCTGCAAGAACATTTATATAATTGTTCTCATACGTGCTTAAGACCTTTACAATGTGCCCAATAATCATCTTTGTCAAGAATCGATGGTTTATTTCAGATCTCTGTACACATGAGATGTTTGATTTAGAATTGGCACACAGGTGTTATTTTCATAAGAGCCGTAAGATGGCGCATCACAGCTGAAGTTCATTTTGAAAGCAGTGAAGCGATTCTTTCCAGCAACATTTTCTGTGGTGCTGGTTGAAAGTGTCGTCTGATAGCATCACTGAGTGAAGTGGTCTAAATTAAGAACGTTATTCAAACATTTTAAAAATGTTTCACTAACTAATAAAGTTTTTGATATGTATTATATAAAACATAAGAAAAACCTTCTACTAGCTTTAATGCAAGACCTTTTTAAAACCTTTGAGAGAATTTCAGGGAGTGTTCTGAGAATGTTTTTGTGTGCTGGGTTTATCCGGCCTGTAGTTAATGTGATATTAGTAATCACATTTACATGCGTGTGAAAATGATGCATTAAATCACCTGTCCACATAACCAGTGTCGTTTCTTTCTCTTTTTCAAATATCTTTGCGTCTTACTCGGAAAGATTTTGTCTGCTTAAAAACTTCTGCTGTCTTAACAAAGACTTGTTAAATGTGGTTTTCCAGGCGGCTCTATCTCTCAGGTATAATGAGACTTCAGTGTGAGGTGACGATATTCTGAGTAACACTCATAAAAAGGAGTTAATGCTTCGAGGAAGACTGCTGGCAGAGAGAGAGAGAGAGAGAGAGAGAGAGAGAGAGTACCAGGCTTAGCCTCTGGCTCTTCTCTTATTTCCGGAATCATCTGCATTAATATTGTGTTTAATGCTTCATTACACCCGTGCACTCATTTTCTGTGGAAAACGTGGATGATTAAAGTGTTCTGTGATGTATCTGTCTTAAAGACTTTTAAAAGAATTATGAGGTGGATAAATAAGTGATAGGACAGCAGCTCGTCCAACAGGGCTGAACTATTAGAGGCAGAGAGAGAGAGAGAGGGAGAGAGAGAGAGGGTTTATATACTTTGTTATATTCTCCTGGAACATTCATGAGACTCATAAGACCAGGTCACATCTTCTCTGTGATAGAGCTGTAGGTCATGCTAGGCATGTTAGCATATGTTTCTTAGTCAGACTTTAACAATCTACTGTGCGTTGCTTTTTTCAGCTTGTAATTGTAAAAATAGTTTTTGTTTTGTTTTGTTGCATGCATAGAACTCAATGCTACAATGCTAGCATGTTGTGGGTGGTTGCCAGGGTGTTGCTATGGTATACTGCATACTTTATCTAAACTACTTATCTTTCAACGACCATCTGAACGAGCAGCTTTATTATATCATATTCTCAGGTTTTTATTAGCTGTTTGAAGGACGCTGTTAGATGGAGGACAAATGTTTCCTGACACACAGGATACATAATTAAAACTAAATGTGATCAAATCATTTAATTGGCTTCCAGTATTAGATCATTAGTGAATGGTGTGTTAAATCAGAGGGGCTGGACTTGCGATGAACAGATTTGCATGTTTTATTAATTAAAATGATAGTGAACTAAGGGAGTCTAGATGAGGCTGAACTGTTTTGTAATTATCTTCTCATTATTCACCAGAGATCAATTATCTGTACATACAGCCAACTGACCTTCTGTCTTCTGTGAAAATCAATGACTAAACAAAGCTGATGTTTCAGACCTTGCAGTTAAACGTTTTGGTGCTGTTGTGGCTCTAAAGACTGGTGAGATGTTCCTCTCGTCTGTTTGCCTTTAGTTGCTGGAATAGTTTAGCTTTAGAGCTTTATGAGCATAACTAACTCATCCATGACTAACTTAGTTAAAATAATGATAATGAAGCGTCAACATGCTGCTAAACATCTTTGTGTTCCACTAAAGGTTTTGGAATAACATGACAGAATTGTCATACTGAGATACACAACAAAATCAACAGAACCTGTTCCAGATGTTTTCACAGTTTCCTAAAGCAGAAATTCAAATCCCGTACTTGCATTTTGCAGTACAATTGGGAGCCCAGAATTGCCTTTATTTATTAATAACTAAATCATGCTATTAATTTCAATATTATTCAGCTATAAAAGCTTAGAGTCTCTTCAGAAGTTCTGGAACAGGTTGAAGTCAGGACATGAATGTCTTATGAAACAGAAAACTCCCACGTTGCTTTGAAGCTTCTTTCTGTTGTTTAGCTCTTTAATAAGTGTTATTTATTTAAAGAGATAAGAAAGTAAATGTGCACGCAAGTTTGCTTTGAGGGACATTTGGGTATCATTTACTTCTTTAATGTATTTTATTTCTATTCAATGTTGTTTCCTTTTAATAATTTGGAATTTTCTTGTACAGTTTTCTTTGTAGAGATACCAACAAAATTAGTTATAAAAATAAAATTAATGTCTCCATTAAGTAATAAAAAAACTTTATTTTGTATAAATAAAAGACTATTTTGAAAGTTTTAGGAACTACAAACTGTTTTTAGTTTTGCGACACATTTAAAAAAGCGTTTTATGTGAAACTATATGTGATAACCTCCAAAGCGGTTCAGAGAAAGTAGCTTTTTGTTTTTCGTCTGAAATGAAACATGTGGTTGTTCTGTTGATTTTTGTTATTGCTTTATGTGCAGAAATGACATTTTTTAGTCTTTAGTCTTTAGTTTATCCTTTCTTTAGATGTCCAGATGTCTTTTATTCACAAAAATGATTATGGTAACCATAGTTAGTGCCAAGACACTACAGTTATTGTTCTTAAACACTTACTGCACAAAAACAGTACAGATTCAGTTTAATTTCTGTATTTTGGAGACAGTTGGTTAAAACAAACAGTTAACATTGTTTAAATACCTACTACACAATCCACATAATCTGGACACACACATGCAATTAAAAATACGTGCAGTATTATGAAAATATAATTTTTACGCACGTGCCCTAAGAGAGACTTTGTCAGAAGTTGTTAACCTCAGTTATTCTAAATGATCAATCATGTTTTGCACTGACAGAACTGTGTTGATGCAGTACAACTGTCAAATCTAGTATTACTAGTTTTTAAAACTCGTAGGTAGTTTAGTTAGCAGTGCGTCTTAGGGTGAAACGAACAGAGAGCCATATGGAGACAGACTCTCTCTGTCTCTCTCTCTCTCTCTCTCTCTCTCTCTCTTTAACCCTTCTGAGCGGATGAAGATGAGGCGCGTGCACGTCTCTTCATCATCTGCTGGCGCGCACACCTCGCCTCGCGCGCCGCCTCTCGCGCTCTCAGTCCGGATCGAGTGCCATGCGAGCGCGTCGTGCGTCTCCGCGTGCCAACCTCGCGTGCGCTCGAAGCGTCAGACCCCGGCGAGATGCGGGAACGGTAACGCGGAGCGGACTTTAACGCAAGCGGGTGTTGGGGGTCCTCCGGCGGCTTGTTGGTAAATGTTCGTGCCCTGCTCTCTAACGACCATGCTTTACTTCCAGCTGGTGATCATGGCGGGCACGGTCATGCTGGCGTATTACTTCGAGTACACGGACACGTTCAACGTGCACGTGCAGGGTTTCTTCTGCTACGAGACCGCCTACACGAAGCCGTACCTCGGACCCGAGGACCGGAGCGCG
>JAZGTK010015062.1:0-13410 GCA_036877625.1 Ambastaia sidthimunki
TTGATTTGAATGTGTAACATCTATGATTTTATATGCAAAAAGAATTATTGTGCTACCTATTCGGGTTCGTTTTCTATTGTCGTTTAAACAATGTCGCGAAAATCCCGTCGGTTCTACATTTTGTGAATATTAAATGATATGTTAAATACTGAAACCAATGAAAATTAGTTTTAGGCCTACTTGGTCATGTTTGTGGTGGTTCATTGTTACAAGCCAAACATTAAATGCAAGTTCAAAAAATAAATTGTGTAGAACATGTATAACATGTTACTGAATAAATGTTTTTACTAGCTGAAAAAATAATAATCTTTTATATTTGTGTCAATAATTGTGGTTGTGGGCTTATTTGGAACACACATGGGCTTAAATGGTACTTCAGTACCAATTAAGCCAATGCCAGACTTTTGACTTTATTCATAGAATTTCTTTAATTTATTTTTTAAAATATGCATAACTAAATGAATATACTTTCAAATGAGAGATTAATTCTTCATTTTAACAAATAAACATGTTTATAAATCATCTTAGTATCTATGAAAAATATGTGAACTTAGACTTTGGTGGGCTTAATGGGTACACTTACCCTAATTCTAGTTGAATGACTGTCATTTTGTCTGTCATTTAAACACTCCAGTGTACTTTGTTACATTTTTTTAATCAAAGACATGAAAATATTCATTCTGTACTATGAAATAAGGGGAAGGTTTGGTCACAGTAGCTGTCCCATCAATATAGACAGTAGAACATGCAGCACTTTATGATACATGTACAAAACTGAATTTGACGGTCACCAGAATCTGAAAAATTAGCCCTATAATAAAATACATTACTGTTGACTGATCATTTGATCGACATAATTGGATGACACAGCGAGTTGTCATATGGTCAGGTAGCATTATGCCCTCTGAAATTAATACCTAACATTGAAAATTAATTTGAGGAGGCAAATATCACCCCTTAATAGAAAAAGGATATTTTTGAGAGGCTTGAATAACCTCAATAACAACAACTTCACTAAACACCACTAAAAACAAACAGTGTTTTTATGCTGTTTAATGTAACACAATTTTACAGATTAATACTTCATGCTATTTTTTAGTATGGTGTTAAAAAATTAGGACAGGAAAAAAAATTACACCATGTAATTTTAGTCCATCAGTCTCTATACCTCAAGCTCATTTATAACTAACTTCCACTCTAGTATGGAGTGTGAATATCATGATTGGTTTAGATGAAAGAGCATTTGGACTTTCATAGGTTCTGCCAATGACCTGCATAAAGTGTCCAGAGTGCAAAATGTATAAAAAACACAAGTATGAAGTGGTTATAGCTGCTATACCCTTACAAGATGGAAAAAGACAGTGCTGCTTAACATCTGAGCCTTCGAATGACCCCTAATTGCCCTGTCTGTTGCTTCACAAATCCCTTTCCAGCAGCTCTAGCTCCTCCCGTAACGCTTGGCCCCGCCCCAGTTTGTCCAGCTGTTCTTTGCTGGGGTTTTTAAGCTCTCCTAAATCCACCTTTTGCTGAAGTTCCTCCACCTGCCGCAGCTTCTTGCGCAGGTTCTTTATCTTCTTTGCCTTCTCTGCAGCGGCCTCAGCTGAATCTGTGCCGACGGGGTCAGGGTTTGAGTCGGAGTTAACCCTTTTCTCTTCTGCAGAGATTTCTATTACATCCATTTCTTTACTCAAGACCTTGATGTCGTCACTCGCCTCTGGATGATGCTGGCTTTGCTGTTTGCGTTTCTCTTTGCGCTTCATGTTGCGTTTGGCTGTTTTTGAGAGTATCGTGGCATCATTCTGCTTGTCTGTTCCGCTGAAAGCCTGCTGCTGTTGTCGAGCCACAGCTGCGTCCTCTGGGTCCATACCGGGTGGCAGATCGGGTTTACTCTTAAAGAACTTCACATACTTGTTTTCATAGCTGTTAATAAAAAGGACACAAGTTTTGATTTATTGATTATAGTTAAATCTATTTTGACTCCATCATTTACAATAGTCCAATGAAGGGTTTTGCTGCACTACACAGACCCCACAAAAACACAAGAGAATTATTTTGGAGTGGGTGTGTAATATTCTCAACTATAGCCTACACTACGTGTTTCCACGTAAACTGAAAATTATGAGATGAATTGTGGATTGAGGTGCTTACACCGGTACCTCCTCCTGCGGTATATATCCATCCTTGACCCGCCGCGGTTTCCTCCATGTTCCGTCCGGCCGCTGTGTGGCAGCGATATATTTCCCTAAAAAACAAACACGCTTTATTGAAAGGAAAAGAAAGTTTATTTAAAATATATTGTATATAAAGTGTATTCAGCGCAATATAACTACTGTAAATATTTTAATTTAGCTATTATTATTTTTACCATTAATCTGTAAGCATCGCTACAGAAGAGTTTGCATCTTATCAGTATTAAAAGAATAAGAATGGACAAAAACACAAAAGAATTAAAAGAAAAAGAAATTGGCTGATGCTTCATGTGAGAATGTGTCGTGATCAGACCGAATCTCATCATCAACACAATGTCATTGTCGCTCGCCGTACACGTAGCACTAAGAGATGAAAATACGCGTATGTGCGTATGTGTGTGTGTATAAATTATCCGCGAAATATTTTACCAGATTCATCAGTAACATAGGGAGTCGCCATTTTGATAAGGACGAGCTTCCGCTTCCGGTCCTTATAATTCTCGCGAGACTTGCATAGTTAAAAAATAATGTTTAATTTATATAGCGCTTTTTCAAGCTCAAGGACGCTTCACAAAAACAAAATATCACAAACAGTCGGTACACAACATTGCCAGGGCAACTCTCTTTTTAAAACATAAGATTGGTGTTTTTAAAAATCTACATTTACAAAATAATTTTTCCAATAAAATATTTGATAATGTGTATTCCAAAGCATCTTATTTTGTTAAGCACAGACATTGAAGCTACTGGAGAGGACAGTGTAACAAATACACAACAGTATTCTGTTAATGACTGTGGATAAAAAGAGTTGTCTAATGAACAAAAGAACAAACATAAATTGTGTTTAGTCTGTAGTTAACAGTCATACAAACATTTCAAGTCATTTTTAGTCCATCCTACATACAAAGACTGCAAGGTTTGCAAAATTCATAAGTTGTGTAGATTTGTGTTTTATATCTTTAATCTTTTAAAACAGAACCACTGGCGTGTGACATTGTTATGTTTTTTATTTGTTGCAATGTCTAAAATAAGTGTAGTGTGACCACCTGAAGGGTGCCTACACACTACAGTTTACACCGTATCAGAGAAAACGCCAAATTTATTAAAAAAAGTTTTTTTTTTTTTTGCATTTAAAGTTGCAATTTAAAGTTAATGCATTTCTATCCAGGATATGAGGGAGTACAAAAACGGCCATTTATTATTATACAAGTCATTCAGTTTATGCATAATTTTATTTTTTATTTTAAATAACATTCAATTAATATTGAACCTTTAATAAACTTTGGTGCTATTTCCTTATTGACTCAGACGTGACTCCGCCCACTCCAGTCGCTGTACGGATACAACACAGGGCGGATGTTGGATGCGCGCTGGAAAAGCGGAACTGACGTGTGAACCGGCTGAAAGAAAAGAAAGAAATTCCCACATAAACGGACGAACAGAAAAGAAATCGAAGAGCGAAGCCTGTGCGTGAAGGCGTTGCAGGTGTGTGCAGCTCATTTAGGTAGGCGTTTGTCCTCCAGCATTTTCGTAATGAGACGCAGCTGCGACCGTGATACCTACGCGATTAGGGTTTAATGTTAAAAACATCTTTAATTCGCACGTCTTTAATGAAATGGCAATAAGTGATTTAGGAAAACAAAATCATTTAGCAATTGGCTCGGTAATTCTATTTGAGCGTCTTGATATGTGTTGTTCTTAATTCACATACAGTAGCTCAGCTGCTAGCTGAGGCGTTGCTACGATACCGCCACTTAATCAGCGCGCGAGCTTGACACTTAAATGATGGTGAACATTAATGTTAGTGTTATAAACTCTCCCTCCTTTTCACACGTGTTGTCATACACTTTCATATCTGACATGTTTATACAAAGAATCCGATGCAAATGCGTCAACGTTGCAGAATCCCGTTAGCATCACTGATAAATAAATCTGAAATTTAAATAACGTCACCTATCCTATAAATGATCTAAACATGAAACTTAATCCAGTCGTGATTTTTATTTTTAGAAAAAAAAATTATTACGATGTTTTATTTAACGTTTAAATGTACTGCTGTGATTGTACTCCAACAGCGCATATCGGTGGCGATGTTTAAAAAAAAAAAAAAAAAAGAAAAGAAAAGAGTCGTTTCTGTTGTTCATCACATTTCATTGTTTTACATTACGTTTTAATTGACTGTAGGCGCGTATATAATGACAAATCTGCATTACACTCCCCCCCATTCTGCGTGCAAAGCAATGTGTTGGTTTTTCGTGTGTTTTAGGTGTGATCGTGTTTTGTGCTACAGTGCCACATCACAGTGGGCAGGTCAGTGTTCGTCTTCCTGTCTTTGACTTGCAGGAATGTTTTCTTGCTTCCTGTCACGGTGCCCCACTTACAGACAGAACACAGATTTTCTTTGTATGTCTTAAATTCAGCTCTATTTTTTCGCTCTTACTTTGTCATTGCTCAGATCGTGTTACACCTCTATTGGTTTATCCACGAAACAGGCTAAACAGGAACTTTTCAAAGGAAGACCTCAAATGGCTCCTGTTTTAGGGCTGAATTAGCGATTCTCTTTCTGGCAGTATCTTCACTTTAGTTTGAAAAAAAATCGATTGCATAAGTGACTTACTAGCTGTGCGCCGCCTCATTGGTAAATAGCCAGTTCATTTCCTTTTGGTTTAAATATAACCATTGAATGTGGTTTTACCTGTATGGCTGTACGCAGGTGTGTGACGCTGCGTGACGTCCGCGCGTTGGACAGACACCGAGTCAGGAATGGGAATGGGTGTGTATAGAAGGCCGAGCGTGTGTGTATTTGTATAGTTAAGTTTCTGTTTCCTGAGAGTTTGAGATTATAGAACTCATAAAGGTGTTTCTGGCTACAGCTGGTTTGTTCAAGGTGGAGTATATTGTGGGAACGCACACAATCTTCACATGTTGTTTGTCTTCAGTGTTTAGAGGGAAGATCTTTCATAGCTGCAGAGGTAAAAACTTAGTTTCTACTGGTTTCCTCAGAAACGGGGGCTTAGAGGTTTTGGGAAATCTGATCGGGTGTCAGTAAATAACACTCATATTGTTGATGGTATTTTTCTCATTAGCACTGGGTTTATGTGTGATCTTATTTACAGTACATTCAGAAAGTATTCAGACCTTCCTAACTTTTATTAATTTTATGTTTGTTCTCTTATGGATTTGCCATATAATTACAATTTCTTTAAGTTGCTATTTCATTTGATTCGTTTGGAAGAGTGCACATCTGCATGAAGCAGTTTCTGTGGTCTCGACAGAATTGTGTGTATGTGTTTCAGATTGGAGTGTGGATGTGAAAGTCATGCTTGTCTGACTCTGTGGCATTCGGTCAAGTAATTTTAGACTCTTTGGGTGACGCTGGTGTTTACAATATTCCTTCTCAGCCAGAATAATGCTGCTATCAATGAGGAGAGACAAATCTGTTATAAAATTATAAAAGTTCTTATTCTGACTGACAATGTTTTGATGATTTTTTTTTCCTGAAGCTGACTGAGGAGGATGATGGCAAAGAAGAGTGCTTATAAAGGTGAGTAATCATTCCAGATGTCTGTGCTAATACTTCTGTATCCATGTTAGCAGATCTTTGGTATACACATTTGGTACACATTTATATTGTTCATAGCAGCCTAATAGAAAAAAATATATGTATTATTTATTACTTAAATCAGCAGTTACAAAGCGAGGGGTGACTGTGGGAAGGGTAAAAAGCTGCTGTAAATGTGTTTCTGAAAGTAAGAAATGACAAAGATGTTTAGATGTTAATCTGCATTTGGACATAACACATTTGATAATCCTTTTCTATAGAGTTGTAGTTGCTCTGTCAACATTCACTAGTTTTGTTTGACAAATGAAAACTTTTGCGTGTCAATGGCTTCTGAATTTCTGAAGTGTGTGTGTGTGTGTGTGTGTAGGGGGTTTTGTTATTAATCCTGAATAAAGCACAGCATAAATAGTTTTATATAGATAAAACAATGCACACACAGTTAAAAGGTTTTAGAAATGTTGCTTACAGGGAATTCCACACACGTAAGCACAGCAGAACGTCACATCAGCATTCTTTTGCTTTAGTGACGATAAACTTGAATGGCAGTTTACATTACTACAGATTGTACCTGCATTTCCCTGGCTGAACTCATGACTTATTTTAGCTTGCAGCGCTCATAGAGAAACACACTTTTCCCACGTGTCTCTGTCTGATCATTCACCTCTTCATTTTCGTGAAGTGCAGGTAAAGTGTGTAACGGGGCACCAAATGGTATTACAAAAACAGCTTCTTAAAGAACAAAACATAGCCAAAAGTGTAGCCATTGCTTTAATAGTTTTCCCTGTACATTTAATTATCTATAAAAAGAAAAATAAATCAACAAAATATTTATATAATGTTTACAAAATTTTATATAATGTTTGGTCGAAAAAAAACTCTTGTGAGCTAGTGTGTGTTAATTTGTTGTGGAAGTGTAAATTATGCATCTGTACATTTATCTTATTTGCTCATAAAGTAACTAATGTGTGTGTGCGTGTGCGCGCGCGCGCTTGTACATCTATTTTTGTGAGCACCAGTGTGACCAGTTGTACCATTGGAGTGAGGACAAAGAGTAAAGTGAGGACATTTTGGCCAGTCCTCACTTTCTGACACCCCTTTAAAGGGCTGTTTGAGGGTTAAGACTTGGTTTTAGGGTTAGGGTTTTAATTAGTTAAAGGTTAGGTTTAGACTTGGGTTTGGCAGTTAGTCCTCACAAAGATAGCTGTACAAACGTGTGTGTGCGTGTGTGTCCACCCATCCATTTCTGTCCCCGTTTCTCTTTTTTTTTTCTCTTTCATTGACCTACATATTTTTGGGGAAAAGCTTTGACTCAGATCCTCTGCTAATACAAAATAAATGTTTGAACTTATGTAAACTGAAAGTGTGGAAGCCTGAAACTTTGAAAATTTGTACTTAAGTTTTGTTTTTTTTTGTAGATGTGTCTGGAGTGGTGTTTGACACTCACTCTAAAATGGTGATATCTCAAGGGGGAACTTTTGAGAAGATGAAGGAGAAGGTGTGAATCATGTTTGACTGAATGGATCCTGTATTTCAGGACTCTTTGTTTTTGTTGCTTTGAGACATTTCCTTACCTCATCTTCTGTCTTTCATCAGATTAACGCAGTGCGAGCAGTGGTGCCCAATAAGAGCAATAATGAGATCGCTCTGGTTCTGCAACACTTTGAGAACTGTGTGGATCGAGCAGTGCAGGCATTTGTTGAAGGTACAAACACCCTCTGTGCGCCTGTGCTGCTTGTTTTAATTTCAAATCACTGAGTGTTATGTCTTGCAGCACTATGTCCATTTTCCTATTGCGCTAAGAGTAAAACCTCATTAACCAATATGTGTATATTGTGTAACGCACAGCCCAATTTACATTCTCAATGCTAGTCTGCTCATGTTTCTGGAATCGTTTGCACTAATTAGAGGTTCCACAAGGTGGCAGTCTGGGCTGCTGTTGCACAAGGTGTTCGAAAACAAACTTGAAATGGAATTATTAGCGAACGATCAGAGCAACAAAACAGCAATGGATCACCACGTTTGGAGACCGAGCTGCATTTGAAGAGTGAACTGTGTTTGGCACTAACAGCATTTGGAGAGTTAGCTGCATTTGTGCAACTTTATTTTGAAAGAGCACAACGACATTTGCTCTCTTCAGTCCACCACAGGTCAGGAGCAAAGCCAAGCTAGTGTAGTATGTATGTATTGACCACACACTGTCAAATGGAGTAAATGTCTGAATAGGTAAAAAACAAAATGCATGTAAGGTTTTTTTTATTGTTGCTCTGATTGACGGGTACGTTGTAGTGTAAAACTAGCTCAGTTGTTACAGCACTGTGTTAGCAGCGCATAGGTTTTGGTTTCGATTCCCATGGAAACACATGTACTGATTAAATGTATACCTTGAATACCTCTGGATAAATGTGTCTGCCAAATGCATAAATGTAATGTAATGGGACACTTCCTGTGTCCCTATAAACCAAATTGCTTAAAAAAACATACTTAATGAAGCATACTTAAGAAATGGCAAAAGTTGTCTGTGAGGGTTAGGGTTAGTGTAAAGGGATAAAGTATACAGTTTGTACAGTATAAAAACCAACCTAACCCTAATGTCTATGGAATGTCCTCATAAAACGTGTGTGTTGTTAGGAAGCGCTGTGGAGATCCTGAAGGAATGGAATGTTACTGGGAAAAAGAAGGTGGGTGATTTAATGTCTGTGAATGGTTTTCCTTACATTCTTATTTGGACAAATTTGTTCTTGCAGAGTATGTCGTTTCAAAAGCTGCTGTAAAATTACTAATATAGTTACAAAATAAAGTGCCGTAGTCGACTGTGAAATGGCCTGATATGGTTTATCTTGCTTTTCTATCAGAGTCTGTAGTTTGCATGTCTGAATTAAACAACTGTTTTATTGATAGCCCAAGAAGAAAAGGAAGCCAAAACCACAGACTGACATGCCTGCAGACCCCACACCTGCCGAACCCATCCCAGATGCTGAATGTTCGGAGGCTGTAAATGGTTTCCATGGCGATTCAGCAGGTGCTGATGGAGATTCGCTAGATTCTCTGAGTGAGCAGCTAGACTCCGCTTGCCTGGATGCAGCTGAACTGGTTTGTGAAGCTGGCACCTCTGAGCTGTCAGACACCACAGGTAGCGTTAGAGACCAGCGTGTAATGCTTCTCAATCTATTGTTTGATGTTTAGAGTTTCATTTTTTTCATTTCATTTTTTTCCTGCTGCAGGTGGAGAGGTGACATCACCAAGCCCCGCTCCTCAGCCCAGCACTAGTAACGGAGTGCGACAGAATCATCATGGTTCCCATAGTAACAAGTCTCCACCCAAGGCTGTTTTCAGCTCCCAGAATTCCCCTGGGCCCATTGCCTTTATGGACATACAACAAAGTTCTTCTGGCAGAAAGATTGGTAATAACTTCAGTAATAATTGCACTCGTCGTCTTTTGTGAAGTTTATTTTGTGTTGTTGGAAGTGTATGACATCTGTTTTTTGTTTTTTTTAGGGGCAAATGTAGATCGCTCGGTGAAGGATCTTCAGCGCTGCGCAGCATCACTAACTCGCTACAGAGTCGTGGTGAAAGATGAGATGGACTCCTCAATCAAGAGAATAAAGCAGACATTTGCGGAGCTCCAGAGCTGGTATCACACACAAACACATCAGTGACATCAAACATCTGTACACTGTTCACCTTTAAAGCTGCTTTCTGTTAAATGTGGAGTTATTCCCATAAAACATCATATTGTTTCTCTGGTGTTTGTCCATAGCATCTTCTTGGAGCACAAGTTAATCACCATTGTGTGTTGCATTTCCAATTTAACCCAAATTAACCTTCCCATTTAACCTTGATCAAAATCAAAGTAAAATTAAGTAAAAGAGGAAGGTCATCAAGAGTCGAACAAGCTGATGGAACAGTTTTTTTTATTGAGGTGTTTCTGTTTTCAGTCTGATGGATCGAGAGGTGGCCCTGCTCGCTGAAATGGACAAAGTCAAAGCAGAAGCCAGTGAGTAGTTACAGTTCAGCTTTACCTGATGGCTTGTCATTTGCATGTGCTGCTTGTGTGTGTGTATATGTCAAACGTCAACAAATCACTTTGCTGTAATTTGTTGAGTTTGTGCTGTAAGTTGTTTGGTGAAAACACAGCTTGTGCGTTCTCATGTCTCTGGTGTTCACTGAAGATGTTTGTGTTCGTGTTCAGTGGAGATTCTGGATGGCCGTCAGAAGAGAGCAGAAGAGCTGAAAAGACTCACTGACCAATCAGCATCACTGACAGAGGACCAGCTCACAGAACTTCGTGCTGAAATCAAGGTATAAACACACGCACCTCAAATGCAACACTCACACAAACCTGCAGATAATTAGATCTAGCATCTAGAACATTTTGATATTTTAACTAGTGAGGTCCAGCTGACCAGTGAGTGTTCAAAAGGTTTCATTATATTAGTGGGAACAACTTGTACACACACATCATCTTTAAACCAGTTACCTGTAGCTTTTGTTTATTGTCCGTCTCTCCAGCACTTTGTCAGTGAGCGCAAGTATGACGAGGATCTTGGTAAAGCTGTGAAGTTCTCGTATGATCTAGAGCCACTTAAGTGCAGCATCATGTCTTTTGGATCAGGTGGGACCTTGAACTTGTTGGATGTGAAAAACATTAATTGTTTACATGACATTGTCTGTCTGCTTTTTTTTTGTAGTGTATCATCCTCAGACAAGCTACTCTAGCCGTTCTCGTTGCAGCTCCACCTCTTCCTCTGTCACAGGCTCCACCCCTTTGAAAGCCCCACCCTCTTCTGAGCCACTGCATCAGGCCTCTGCTTACATGGGCCGTCCCAACGTGCCACACAAACAGGTAGTGATCACACAGCACACAGTCATTGGTCACGACAGCTCAGTACTGTAGCCTATATGTCATGTCAGTGACATACAGATGAATTTAAAGATGTATACTCTGTAACGCTACGAGTTTATATAAACAGCATCATCTAATGACACTTTGCACATGTGTGTACATGCATGAATTGGGTGGAATTACTTTTTTTACTGTTTTAACCTTAACCCTAACAATAGATGATGCTGAATCAAAATCTCTTACCACATCTTGATTACGTCTCGATCGCATCTCAGCTCTGTTGATGCAGGGTTATTGACACAAAAGAGCCTGTTTAAACCCTTGACCATTACATATTAAAACCTGTGTGATAGTTCTTTAAATGTATTTTTCCCCAAAAAATACAGCTTTATCATAAATATTAGCTTTATTAAATCACTGTAAGCAGACAGCCTCTGATCTGCTTCTGATTATCAGGGTCGTTCATTTCAAACGTGTGACTTTTTTCTTCTGTGCAGGACAAAAAAATATATTTTGAGAAATGTCCAAAGTCCAGTGTTTTTGTGTTCATACAATGGAATTGATTAGCAACACACAAACCCTAACCCTGAACATCCCTGAACAACCCTGAAGCAGTCATACAGATTTAAAATGACATGAGGGTAAATGATGGAAGAATATTAGTTTTTGTGTAAACAGCCTCTTTAAAGTTTATATAATAGATTCAATGCAGAAATTGTGATTAAAGTTTGATCAGAAACTTAATGAAAAAGATGGGCACAGAAACATACACAAAACCACATGACAAACTGCAAGACTAATCCTCCAGAATAAGCATGTGCTTTTCTCTGTATCAGATTTTCCAGGGCAACAGGCGCATTATTCACAGTTACCAGGGAAATCAGAGACATAACGGCGATGGCCATCATGACCGAAACCCTGGAAGGACCAACTATCGTTACTATGGAGACCGCAGTCACCACCGTGACCATGGGGATGCCTTACACCCTCAGCCGACCAACAGCGCAAAATACTCCCGCCTGGATCGACCCTCCCACAATGGGCTTCCTCAGAGGCCACCACGGACCCACTGCCTGTGACACACACACCTGTAACACACCAGTCACCTGAGTGCAGAACTGATGTTTACACCTAAGCTGCGGCCTGTTCCTGTCTTACTTTCTTCTGTCTCTCAGATTGTCATGGGTCGGTAGTGACTGACCGACTCGGTTTTGTGTCTGCTTTTCAGCATTGAGGAAGGCAAAGATTGTCTTTTACTTTAGTTATTTGTCTCTGATGACAGACACTAAGATGACACAGAGTTTCTGTCTGGTTACAGTGGGCTGACAGTAGTTAGTATGTAGAGATGTTTGCAGATAGTGACGCCCAGACCAGACATGGTTGATTTTGTTTCCTTTCATCTCTTCCTGCATGATACACATTGAAGTTGTTTATCTTCAGTTTTAGTGTTTCCACTTCGACTGAAGCTGTTTCAATCTGTTTGTCTTCACGTCCTAAATTGGTGCTAAAGCAGGAGACTTCATGACTGAAACTCGCACTGTACCTCACAAATGCTGTTCAGAAATCACCTTCTCATCGTCCTGGACTGAGCTGCTCTACTCTTGTGTGCACAAATTATCCACAGTGAGCTTCATCTCCTCTGAAAGTGACTGTCTCCATTTCTGCATCTACTGCTCATTGAACATCAGTCTCACTTTGACTTTCTGAAGTGACTTATTACCGGGTGAAAAGTGCTGTTGCTGTTTAACAGACTCTGTGCTTGTTTGCATGAGGGAATATCAGTTACACTTCAGTATGTAGAGTTGCTGTTCCGTTTGAATTATTTTGCTAACAGCTAAATTTGAGCAGTCATATTGAAGTTAATGAGTCTTTTTCTCTTACTGTTTTCGTTGAAGGTTTATGTTGTGATCAGCACTTTCATGGTTTATTTCAGCTCATTCTTGTATATTTGTAACTGTGTGTAGTGTTTTGTAGCCTCTGGCCTTGTATGCATTCATAATTGGTTTAAGATTGAATTCACCGTTAAGCAGTTCTGTTCTTCCTCATGTACAGGAAAAACCTTCATTTGTTTCTTTTCAAAAATCTAATATTGCTGTAAAATCAAGTGCCTTCAGTCATGTGCTGTTTTTTCTCTATTTTTTTTCTGCTCCAGTTTGGACCAAAGATATCAAACTCATCCAGATATGCCACCTGCTCCTGTCACACAAACACTTGTCTTCATTGTTGCTAACTGATCTACGTTTTCTTGAGTTATGAATAAAGAATTGGTAGCTCAATACAGTTTACTGTCTGTTTTTTTAGTTTAAAATTTTTGCTAATTCTTTGACATTAATTGCAAACAAAAATAACCTCTGCCCTGCTAACACAATGAAACACTCACGGTAGTTTTTGTGGGGCAGTTGTGGTCTACTGGTTAAGGAGTCGGGCTTGTAATCAGTAGGTTGCTGGTTCGATTCCAGTGCCGGCAGGTCGCAACTGAAGTGCCCTTGAGCAAGACATCTAACCCCCGGGTGCTGCAGTGATAGCCGCCCACTGCTCTGGGTGTGTGTGTTCATGACTTGCAGTGTCACTCCTCACTAGTGATGGGTTAAATGCAGAGGTCACATTTCGGTTATGGGTAACTGACAAATACATGTCACTTTCAATACTGCCACTAATTAAGTTCTTCTTGTCGAGTTTGTATTTCCTCAAAGAGAATTATCACCAACCTGTCTCAATATTGTCTCTGCATTGTCTCTGAGACAAACACTAAAGAGGGACACCCCTTAACGAGTGTTTCCAATTCCTGTGTCCTCTTCATGGCAACATCTGCTGCA
>JAZGTK010015063.1:0-13409 GCA_036877625.1 Ambastaia sidthimunki
TTGGTTTTCTCCCCACCCTCCACCCACACATAACATAACCTCTGCCAAAGGGGAAACTACATGGAAGCTACAAACGCCTTTAGCTATCGACCGCATGGAGGGCGTTCAAATAACACTTCCAGAGTTTGGAAACAGCGAGCTAAGTGAACCATGAACAACTCATACATCTCCATGTCAAACCCTCCGATGGCCATCCGCAGAAGCCCGCGGGGAGAACGGATGTTTCCGTGTGACGTGAAGGAGAGCACTCATGTGCACAGTCGCCAGGACTCCCGCCGTGAGCGGAGAGACAAGCAGTCAACAGTAAACATGTGGGTGAACTGGGAAATGTGTTGGAGTGACACCCTCACCAGTTATTCGGGTCAGGAGTGGTTTCGCCAGCCTTCCACACAAGAGACGAGGAAGTGGCTTCCTCAAAACAATGTCAAATAATGGTTAGTACAAAAATAAAACAAACATTATTAAATGTAAGAGTAAATAGTGTGCAAAGCACTGAAGGGGGAAAATTCTGCCACTTCCCAGCTAACAGTAAACATTTGCAGAACGTTGGCTAATGTTCTTTAAAAGTTCTTTAATGTTCTTTAAACAAAAACGCTCTTGCAGTAACGCTAGTATATCATATTTCATAAACTTTATTCTTTAAAGTAGTTAGTGGAACATTTTAAAAACATTACAGAATTGAAAAAATGTTTGAAAAACATAAGATCTTATAACCAAGCAATAACATTAATACAAGGTCTAAAAACATTTTGAACATTCCTACAACATTTATAGTAATGTTTTTAACATTTTTGTTATTTAATAGAAGCGTTACAGAAACATTCTTACAACCAAAAGTTGTTAACTTAATTGTTAGTAGTAGATGCTGAAGAAACTGAGCTAATATTTAGTGAGTATTTAGACTGTCACTGTAATTTTTTTCAGCACAAACACGCCTCCTTCAATGTAAATTAGGCTTATAGGAAGCAGCGCTATTATCTGGCACAATTATCATTCCTCTGTTACCAGCTGTGGAAAGCTGCTGTTAAATGGAGTTTCATTTAAAAGAGATATTTGAGTTCATTTTATGTTAATCATGGCAGCAGTTAATTAGCTGATAATCAAGACGTACACATGGCATACATGAACATGTTTTCTGTATTCTGTAAGACACTGTACTGTCTCAGTAAACTGTGTCAGATCTCTGCACTGTGTATCATTTTCACAACCAGTCTGCAAATCGGCCTGAATTAGTCAAACTGATGGAATGGGACGAACTAACAACAGAGTAACACTTTGAGCTTCACTACAGTAAAAAGACTGTTTACCAAGAATATGTTAGCTGAATGTTTTCCTGTAGCTCAGTTTGTAAGCATTGTGTTGGCAGCACAAAATGTTGTGCATTTGATCCCCAAGGAACACACCTGCTGATAAAAATGTACCTCACTTACAATACAGGTCACTTTGGAAAACAGCATCTGCCAAATTTTGAAATGTTCTAATGATCAAAAAGGATTATTGACATGATTATTGGATTCCTATTGGTATTATTGATATGATTGACAATAACCTATGCAAAATTATGTGACTTTTAAAATTAATATTAATATTTTTGTAACAAATTTGATCATATATATATAATACATATAAAATATTGTAGTATTGGTTGGTAATGTAAGTTAAAAATGGTGACACAATATACATTTGTGTCACCACAAATATAAATTGGACTAAAATAAATCCAGAAGTCCAAAAAGATCTTCTCTTCTTCTCAGAAGTTTTCCACAAGCCACTGAGAAAGAAGACACATCTCCAGAGTTGTGAGAGAGACGGATGAAGAGAAAGAGAGAGAGAGACAGAGAGAGAGAGAGAGAGAGAGAGAGAGAGAAAGAGAGAGAGAGAGAGATCATACCAGTGTCTTGTGGAGAATGAGACAGAGTGTGGACTAATGATTAATGACATTTAGATGATTATACAGCTGCAGAGATGTCCCACACCCTCAACACACTCCAGATGCAAACACAGAGATGAGGTACAGATGATTTAACCCATGTTCTCTGGGATTCTGAAGAATATGATGGATGGCTTGGAAGATGTGCAGGGAGGGAGAACAGCATAAATCATACTTTGGCAATGACTTGATGCTGTTGATTTATTCATTTATTTTAGAAAGAGTTTCATTAGGTAAAGAATTTATCTTTAAAGGAACAGCACACCCCCAAAATAAATCATTTACTCACTGTCATTTTGTTACCAATTTGTATGGCTTTATTTTGTCTGTAAAACACAAAAGTCAATGGACAAGGGGTCAAGCTGACATTTAAAGCACTATTAAAGTGCTCTATACAACTTGCGTGACATTCTAGCCATTATTCAATTTCAATTCTCTGGAATTCATTCACTTTCACTGTATGGAAAAGAGCAGCCAAGACATTTTTCAAGAATATCTCCCTGTGTGAAATTCACGAGGGTTTGGAGAGTAAATGATGTAAATTGTAAAATCTTTTTTATTTTTTGAAGATGATCTACTCCTTTAAATCATTTTATGCACACACACACACACACACACATCACGCCACACACACCTGCACTAGAAACTTCAATTAGCAGGTTTCATAAGCGGAATATTAAGTGTGTGGACACGAGTGTGTAGAGAAGGTGTTTTGCTGATGTTTTAAATCTAGCACCGTGTGTGTGTGTGTGTGTGTGTGGCGTGTAGTGGGAGGGATGGTTGAGAAGCTCACAATTAAAAAGAAACGCTATGATCTCGGCATTGCCTGCAGCCTCGTTTTCAATAAACCCGAACGCACGTGCACACGCAGTAAAGACGAGAACAAAAAAATCTGATCATTATTTCCTTTCACAATTCCCTTGACCTTAATTCATTAAAGTGTGAAAATAGAGGGCCAGCCGGGATTCTATATACAGCCGAGTTATAGCTGATTGGAGTGAGAAAAAATTGCACATGTGTGCACTTGTGCGCATGTGTGTGCGGGTGTTACAGCAGCGGAAGGTGTGCTGACCCTCAGAGGTTAATTAAAGTCTGGAAACTCCGGTATACAGGAACTCCTGTGGCTCTCAGACAGCAGCTGTTAGAACTGACAATGCACACAAAGGACATGTGTAGAGTTTCAACAGAGATGGACACAAACACACAGACAGAAAAGAGGAAGCGGCCTCTGCGGTGTGTGAGCAGATCAGAGACCTGGGGATTGTAGGTGCTTGCCTCACATGTGCAGATTTTGGACCTCTTCACCCACAAATGCATCATGGGATTGAAAGGTGATGGAGATGATGAGAGCTGTTTTTCAATGAACTGATATGTGAAAATGATGGAAAAATACAGGAATATTCTGGGTAACATACATCTACTGCCAATTACCAGAGACTTCATTTAAACACAGATTTCTTTCCTGTTTTGACATATTTGCAATTGCAGGTGGGACATTTTGAGGGGCTTTAAATAGTCAGGACTGTCACAGCCTGCAAATGCTGTACTTGACAGCTTGTACTGTCAATAAAAAGAAAGAAATGTGAAATTTTTCAAAATGAACTTTTTTGTAACTAAGCCACAAAAAATCCAGCTGTTTTTAGGTCACTTCTGTCAAACTGAGTGTTATTAGCATTCTGCAGCTACTGTTGTGGATGTTAACAATACATTGCGTTTGTGAACAGCAGATGGGCTACATCTACCAGATTTTACTGCATGTAACAACTACAGAACGTCATTCACTTCTAAAGGCTTTTACCTAATATTGTGTTTAATATCAGTGGAATCCCCCTTGAAAAATGTTGGCTTACTAACCTTACTCTTTACGTCTAATTTATTTCTGTTCTGCACTGATTCCAAAAATTCCACAAACAGGCCATTCCTTGCAGATTTCATAACAGAATTCACTCGTGTGAAGCTTAAGGCTGTTCCAGTTTGGTGTGCTGACATTTACAATGTGCCTTTCTGCTTTTTGAGTTTGCGTCTGAGTGTGTGTGTGTGTGTGTGAGAGAGAGAGAGAGAGAGAGAGAGAGAGAGAGAGAGTCAATATGTGAGAAAGACCTACTCTCATCTGCCTCTGGTGTCCCAGTCAGAAAATATATGAAGCATTTACATTCATCCTTAGAGAATACTGCTGCTCACACCACAAGCACTATAATGAAGTCCAGAACATACACATGCACATCTATGTGCCTTCTTGACTTACTATTATCATTATTTTAATATGTAAATGTGTTGTTATTGCAATTTATTCTTCCATACAAACGTTCAAGTTCTGCACAGATGCACAAGCAGATCAAATTGCTTGAAGACCTAAAGACACATGCATTCATACGCACTCTAATAGGTCGCAACAGACACAAATGCGACTCCAACTGCAGGCGCATTATGGAAAATTATGGGCCTTATGGGATATGAAGATGCAGCCTAATATGAGAGACTTCATGTGATCTAAAAGCATCACGCATGCAGACGGGCCAAAACAAGCAACAAAATGCTCCACAGCAGATGGCTGGGAGGTCAGCTCTCTCCCTCAACGCTCAGAGAGACACAGTCCACAGCTGTGGGGTTACAGACTGAGACGTGTCAATGAAGAAGAAAACAGGAAGTTAGGGCAGGTCACATGTCGTGAGGGTGACAAAACCCTGTACATTGACTCGGAAAATTGATTTTTGCTGCTTGGTCAATTTAGTTAATTAAAATGAGCTAATTTAACAATTTTTGAACGGTTTTGTCACAAAATAATTGAACTGCATGCAATCAATTTAAATGTATAAAATGTAAGTTTAATTAATACATTCACGCTGGGACGGCGTGAATAATTTTTGTTGGCTATTGCCGGATGTACGTGGTATATTTAATTAACCCAACATGCACGAGTTCACCCAAAAGAAACTCTTTACTTACCCACCACCATGTCACTCCACTTTGATCTTCACACGTCCACAAAGAGCGTTTATAGTAACCACAGTTCCTACGAGACAAAACAGCACAAAAGATTGTGTGACCTAATACAGTCAGGAGTTGTGTTCTGCTTTGTTATGCAAAATATTCTATTATATTTACACCAAATTATAAACTTCTGTACGCTTGTGAAAATCGAGATGTTTTTCTCGTTTGGAACATGCCAGAAAATGTTAGATAAACACGTCTGGAAAACATCAACGCTCAATAAATTAACAGCCAGCTGCCAACTAACTGCCACAGGAAAGCGGGTAACCAAGACTTCACCTCTGTGACTGCTTAGACAGGTCTTTGTTATCCCAGAAACATCAAGAGTAGGAAACTCTCTCAAACCAACTCTGACACCACACATACCTTCAAAAGGAATATTTAATCAGTGCAGCGTGAAGACCTGCCATTTGCCTTCTACAATTCCTTCTCTCTGTTAATTTTCCTCATCTTTCATCCCTCCCAAAACACACCCACTCACAATCTCCCACAGAGGCTGTGAGTGTTTCTCTACTATACCAACATTTCAGACAGATCAAATGTACATCTTCTATGAACCTTGGATAAAGACGTCTAAATATACATATACATAAATATAATTGTGTGACATGTAGAATTTTACAATACTAATTACAGTAAATTCATGTGTTTATTATTTTTTACAATAAATATTAACTAATTAAATTAAAGTATTAAAGTAAACAGTAATAAAGAAAAAAATAATGAAGTATTTTCCTTCTTTTGTTAAAAAGTTTTTTGTATTGCATTTCTACTGCAAGGCCTAATGCACAAATCTGATAACGTGACACAAATTTGCCTGTTTTCATTAATGTGTTTCCATTAATGACTCACGCAGATGAACTATTGTAACCATGGCGATAAGTACACGTGTCAGTCAGACAGCACTCAAGTAACAAAACTCAAAAAAAATGTTCAGTTCTAATCGACATCATTAAAAACACTAGTTATCATTACATTGTCCGACACAAAAGCACCTGTAGTTTCGACATCCCTGTTCTCTACACGATTCTTTCTCTTTACAAATCAAACATTGCTTTTCCTCGTTCTTTCGGCCTTTAAATATTTATCTCTGGGCCTACAAGCACAGTGTCAGAGGTTTCATCGCATGCACTGGATCAAATCAACACCCATTTTCCATTCAGGCCTGTTGAGAAACACTCTGGCTGGGAGAGAATTGGGGTCCTGGGGAGCCAGACGCAGTGGGAGTCCATTCTCAGACACGCTGCTTACACAAACGATCCCCTCAGCACGGCCGCCTGCCCGTGCGCCGGCCCTTTAAGAACCCAACACTTTTCACCATGACCGTCGTCCCCAGAGATGACAAGCTGTAATCCTGCTAAACAAATAGGCTTTAGGAAGAGAGTGACAGGAAAGAGGAAAAGAGTGTACAGCACTCTTGCCTGTTGTCTCTGGCAAATCCCTCACCTTGTGATCCGGTACAGGGATCATGGTTATATAGAGATATACAAGAACGGTGACGTTTTTTTAGGTTGGTCATATTTCACCGTTTACGATGTGCTCTGTCTGCTGCGGTTAAACTGGTTCATAGAATGTCTGACACCAAACGCCTGTTATTTCACGACATTATTAGATTTAAAGGAACCTTCTGGGTTATTTTTAATTTATAGGGTTAGTTTATACAAAAATGAATATTCTGTCTTCATTTGCACATTTTCAAATAACTTTTCTGTGGAAAACTAAAAGGAGAGTTTTGTTGCTCTTTATTATTTAATTAAAGCACACAGTAACTAGAGATTGTAAAATTACATATATCACAATATGCTTTTACGGTATAGAAAGGAGCAGCTTAAATTTTGGCATTACACAGAAGAAAGGAAATTATATAGATTTACAAAGAGTAAATAATGACAGATTTTTAATTTCTGTGTAAACTATTGTTTAATGTCTATCAGTGACATGCTGTTTCAACTTATTTGTGTATGAGAACAATGTTATATTTTAATACATCTGACTACATCTAATACATCTGACTCACATGCCATTAAGTGGACATTAAAATTACACATAATGTATTCAGCATTCCAGACATCTAACACAGCAATTCATTTACAAAAGAGCAGGAAAAAAATCACTAACTCAAACTCCACACACAAGGATCAGACATATACCCTTCAGCTAGAAAAATAACTTTACAACTCAAGTTTTATTGTAAAAGAATTTACACACTTTCTTGTGTATTGTGTATGTCTTGTGTAATGGAACACATTCTGTGTGTATTACTGTAAACACATTTACGGTTTATTTACACAAACTGGGAGACAAATTGCAAACATTGTGTGCGGTAATCCATTGCATGCTACGTACACCGTCCGTAGACATTAAGAAGAAAATGACCTCGATTTTTACTTCACCTACATCCCTTTTTGATTTGCCCAGTATACTGTATTACACCCGGGGAATAAATGTTTGCAATTTACTTCATGTACCCGGTTGTTCATCGATTGTAATGCATGGCCATATTCACCTGATTATTTGCTTGTGGCAAATCTATAATCTGCTATCTGCACCAGTACACACACATGCTCTGATTTTCCACCCATTAGCTAAAGGTCAGGAAGGGATGTCAAGCATTTTGGAGGCATATTCTCTGTGAAGAACCTGGTTTCATTGCTGTGTATGAGGCAGTGATCTAGATAAATGTTCCATGTTGGCATAATATTCTTTTCAGAGATGTTTTTGTGAGTGTTTTTCCCAGTAAAGCAGAACTCAAGAGCAAAGACAATTTGTGTAAAATGTACTTCTGTGTAAAGGACACGGTCAAATGCTCATGTGAGTTTCAGCCGTCTCTCGTTCATTTGCATGACAACTGTGGCTCAATCGTTGTGTGTGGAACATCTTCAGAGAAGGGATGTGGGAATTTGAGCGATTTGCTTTGGAGTGTACGATAGTGCCACTTTTCGTTGAGTGGACCAAAACCTGCCAACATGCCCTAAACCCTAAATCCCTGAATGTATCCTTCTAATCCCTTGTAAGGATAGCAGACCATTACGTGTCAGAACAAGAACAACAGTTTGTTCTAAGATGTCCCTCACAGGGCCGTGGGACATTCGCAACATTATGACTGCCTTTTACGTCATAACATTGAGAGTTTAATTTCCATGTACGTTTTTGATTCAACTTTAACCGTAACAAGCAAACAGAATGTTGCGACCGTCTTCAGCAAATAGCAAACCAAACACTGAGCTACAAAGACTAAGCTACAAAATGTCAACAAATCACTATAAACATGGAGTGCATCTGTGGCATTTATTCTTCCACATTTCTGCATATTCATCTAGCAAACTTTCATCTCTTTCAACTATGTACGAATAAACACAACCTTTGGACACTAAAAGTTCAAGCAAAGCACCTTCATCAAAACACCAAAAATATAAATGCTTTAAAAAAAAAACTTTCAAAATATTCATAATGTTACAACAGCAGACATTCCCATTTATCTGAAACACACAAAACACAAAACACTGCATCCTGCTGCAGCACCGCATTTGCATTTCTTGCGTTATTGATGATGGTGTTTAATGCATCAAATAATGCATTGATTTAGCCTAACGAAACAGTTTTGTGCAGAATAATAATACCAGTGCACAGGATGGGAGGGGGGCTTCTAACTAGCTGTTTATCAATGCTTTCTCTGTCCAGCGAGCGCTTGTTTGAGTTTGTCACTTGCAGCATTGACTCGGTGCAATGGACTGTAAAGATCCCATTTTAAAAATAGAAAAAAAACGGGTTTAACTGAAAAGAAGTCATTTGACACATTACAGCTGGTTTTACAGTGTGCTGTTTTCATGCTCTTTCTAGAAGCTTTTAGGCTTTTGAAAAATACCTTATTAAAGATGTTTATTTGCATATTGAATATGTTTCTAACAAACATAAATTGTTTGTCTTAACAAGAGCAACTTAAACCTCACTATGGAGGCGTTTATCAGCCTAACCTGGTGTTTCTTTTTCCTTAAACAGGTCAGATTACTGATTTTAAAACGTTTGATTTCACTGGTTTACGTCTGATGTGTGTTATTTAAATGGCAGACTTACATCCGTATGATATTTTATTGGCTTTCCTGCTCTGCTTTGTTTGTTAGCTTCCTTTTATACATTGTGTACATTTATCAGCATGCAAATGTCTTTAACACACAGGGACCTATTGCTAATTGAAACTGACACAAAATAAAAGCTTTTAAAATGCGGAGACTGAGCTGTAGCTTCCCTTACACATCCTGCAAAATAAATGAATACATGAAAGGCAGGGCGGATTCTTTACCTGTCTGAGGTAATGGGATTACCTGTTTTTATGACACTCCATAGCAGCAGGCTAAGTATTTTTGTTTTTGCTTAGATATGAGAAATATGCAGATTGTCAGGAAGCTTTCCACCAATGATGATTAAAATGACTTACATAATCACGTACAAAATTCGTGTTGTTTGCAGAATTGGCAGGCTTGGTCCTACCCACTGAAGGAAAATCTTACTCATACCAACCACCGGGAAAAATCGCCTGCTTGGCAAACAGTAATTATTTGCTCGGATAATTTTTGTGCCGGTACATTGTTTTTCAGACAGTTTGAGTTTATTCTTCTTTCTCGGTCTGAAAGCTAAAGGAGATTGCAACAAGGTTGACTGGTTTGGCGTCGAATCACATGGGGTGACTGAAGGTAAAAGCCGCCTCGAGGAAAGTTCACATGATGCCGCGGATTAAACCGATAATCCTCTGGAATCATCCAAACAGAGAGGCAGATTTGATAAACGAACATCAACTGAGACGCACTTGAGGACAAGCGGGTCAATCTCACCGGTCAAAGTGCCGATGATCCATTATTACACTACTGACTGCACAGCCAGTTAAATATTTTCCCGAAGAGATTAGCTGAAAATTCCTGGGAAGAGGGATTATGGAATATGATATCGTTAACGGTTAAACAGTGAGACGTTACGCAGCTGGACAGAGAGAAGCGGTGAATGAATTCAACTGCATGACGTCTACATTTGAGGTTAAGTGTAAAAGCTCTAGAGGGGGAATAACTTTTCCCTATAAAAGATAAGCTCAGGGCGTTCCTTTCATTAGAGCCACAGTGTGATTTAATCTGCCTTTAATCTCCAGTGCATATGGTCGTCTCCATCAAAAACAACATAGATATAGATGACACTGTAATGGTCAACATGCATAAACATAATAATCACAACATACATTTCAAATATGTGCTAAAACACTTCTGTGATGAAATGTCCATAAAAAAATTAAAATGTGTGTCAGAGGCACAGGGGAGGAAATGAGACCAGCAGATCTTTGCATTGTGAATTGTTTAAAAATGTACAATTAAAAACACTGAACTGTATTATATAGGGCACATATGTTTTCAGGGTATAGACCATCAAATGTTTGTGTGTGTGTGTGTGTGTGTGGGTTTAAGTATGTGGTTTATGAGGACACAAATGTGTATAATAACCTATATAACAATGTAAACATGGTTTATGGACACTTCCTGTGTGATAAACCAAATCACTTAAAGAAACATAATTAGTGGTCCATTTTCCATGAGGGTTAGGTTTGGGGTGGGGTTAGGGGATTGGGGATAGAATATACAGCTTGTACAGTATAAAAACCATTACATGTACGGAGAGTTCTTATAAACCACAATGTGTGTGTGTTTGTGAGTGAGTGACAGAGAGAAAGAGAGAGAGAGAGAGAGAGAGAGAGAGAGAGAGAGAAAGAGAGAGAGAGTGGTGTATGTGTGTTGTGTCTTGTCTCTGCCAAACTAACTATTCAATCATATTGCAGTCATGTGTTGACATCAACAAAGCAACATCTCATTAGGTGAGTCACTTGGAGAAAATAAGGCATGTTATGCCTAAGACGTTTTAGTATATTTGTGAATAAACTTTAATGTCAGATTAATGACAGCTGAGTCAGATTTATGTAAGCTGTTCCTTGAGGAAAATAGTTACGTATTGGACGTTATTTGTACTTTTTAAATCATGCAAAAGCTGTTTATTAAAGCACAGATGTAACACAGATCCATAAACTGAACAAGTAATATTGAAAATATAAAGAAGCAGCTGATATCTAGAGCATGATAAAGTTCCACTGTATGTTATTGGCAGAAAGTCAATACAGAATTATTAAGCATACTAATCAGTGCAAATAATGGTTAAATAAAGGTTATTAGTTATTGATCACGTACTAGATTCCTCTCCAATTACAATGATTGACAACAGAATCAATAAACTAAATTACCAGTTCAGAAAGGGAAGGAAGCAATTAAACAACGTATAACTGGTAATACTAAACATGGAATAATACAGCTCTGTTTGTTCATTTTAAAGGACAAAAATGAATATAGTTTTATATATAACTGATAATGATGAAAACCTGCTTAATGCCAAACACAGGCTGTTTAAAGACAGGAATCACTTATGTTAATGTTGCCAGTAGCTTCAAACTTAAACTTCAGACGCTGTACTGCTAAAGTAACAGTTCTATTTTAATGTTTTGTGACACGCTGTCTACACCGGTAATATAAAGGTGGCTGTTGTGCTTTGAAATGAGCCAGATTCAATTTAGCACCTGTAATGTAGCCTGGGAGACCATCTCTGATCGTTTGGTAAACAGGAAGGTTTTCTGTTGTCACTGGTGGTCCTATATATATATACACTTTAATTATCAGTTTTTACAAGAGGTGCACATCTCCATTATGTGTTTCTGCACCTATACTGACTGATTCTGTGTGAGGACACTTAACTAGGTAACACAAATATGCGACAGCTACATTCACAAAAATGTTTGAGCACAGTCACAACGAAAACAATTCTGAGAACTCTCAAAAACACCACTTCCAAGAAGTTTGCTTTGTAGCCTCAGAACTTCAGTGTTTTGTTGTTTAATTTCATGTGATCATTATATGTATCATTGCCTATTATATAACTGTATTATATACAACTTATGTTTACATTAAATCATATATATACATATGCAAACACACACACACACACACACACACACACACATATGTGTCATCTTGCCTATACCACTGTTGACTAATGCAAATGTCCCTATTGTTTTTAAAAATCTCACAGATTTAAATTAAGAAAGGGACAGGAATGTAAATATCTTAGTACATTGACAGAATATCAATTGCACAGAATTGATTTGCTTTTGTGTCTTGGATTAGGGCATTTCTATCCAGTTCCACCATTTCAATGGCAACACATTACATGTCCTTTCCATCAAATTGTCTCTGGCTAATTTTATTTTATTGAAGCACCTTCCATTTAGCTCAGAAATGTCCCCAAAAGTTCCTCACTGACTGACAATTGGGCTTGTTCTGCTCTCATAAGTGTGCTGTGTCACACATGTCACAGCTTTCATAACTGCCGGCGAAATTGCCACGAAACGGCTTGTTTGTTCAGTCAGCTATGCTTTCAGACTTCAGCGTGGTCTATCTACGATGGTGTTCCTAGACGTGTTGACCTTTTCAAATGCTTGTTTGTTTGCTCGACAATCTTGTTGAGGTGCTGCTAGCTTGACGGTTTAGGATCTGAGTAGGTGATGAAAACGTTCTGCCAATCTGTCACCCAGGTTTGGATCCCCATAACTACACATAGCTCAAGTTTGCTGCTGACTGTCTCTGCATTAAAAAGTATCTGTGTCAAAGATTTGCTCGTATGCTTTCAGTACACGCTATAAAATACCTTGAACGAACAATGAAAAAATACAATGAACGAAGATCATTGTCACTTAGGATCTTAATTAAATCACAAGTTTTAATTTTTCTAGACCAGTAAGTAACACCTAACCACAACCCAAAACACCCAGACAGCAACCCCTTAGAAACCATAGCAACCTAATATCAACACACTGCAGGGCCTGAAATTCATGTCTGAAGAGGATATTTCTCCACTTAGAAGACTCCTGTTTTACTCCTACAGTAAAAATGCACTTTAGATTAGATCCTGACCAGATTAGATCCTGTCCAGAGAAAACTCTGGTTATTTGTCTAGGCTACATTATATATTAGGTACATTTAAACAGAGTATGTATAAAAAATAACCATAAATACATGCAATAATGTGCAGTTACAGAAAACCCTGTAGGCCTATATCACAGCTGGATCTCTAGACGTGCAGATTTATATGTGATAACAGTCATGAAGTCTGTTTTAAATAGGTCTATTCATCTACTTTTCTATTAGACACGCTTTTACTAGCCCTGCTTGCTTTCTCATCAAAGGTGTTATTATGAGCGAGAGGCAATGCTTTACCGTACGTTTCCACGACACGTTGAGCATTGAAGATGACTGAGCATTTCCAATTCATTCCTGAAAACCGCAAGTCTCACTCTCCAAATGCATTGTGGGATGGATGCTGGTAGTCTGAGGCGTTGCGCAGACCAATCACTGTATGACATCAAAGCACCATCAGAGCGATTTGAGGCAAAGTTCTTTCAAGGAAATCT
>JAZGTK010015064.1:0-13408 GCA_036877625.1 Ambastaia sidthimunki
CAATTTAATTACTTCAGTAAGAGATGTTGTAACCTGCCTGTGTTCACATTTTCAAAGTGAAACTATTCGTCCATAACCACACAGATCCAAAATTTAAATGAGAAGTGAAATTAGCAGGGCACCTCCCATTTCCTGTCTAAACCACAATGATAGCACGCAAATATGACTGTTCAGACGTCACCATGACCTCATGATCAGAGCTCACTGTTCCACTAAAACAAACAGAACATGCACGGAACATCTAGCAACACGGATATCTGAGTTTACATACTGTATCAGCACTACATACTTCAATACTACATACTTCATACTATTTAACATAGAATATAAATTGCTTGTGTTTTTGTGAGCAACTTTAAATATACATATCTTGCATGCTAGGTTTATATATGTAATACACATTGTATTCAGAATATTTACAGAATATTTCTATTATTATATTCTGTATACAGAATATTTCTCATTATTTAATTAATGTTTCCTGCTTATTTCTAAAATACTTTGTCTAATGGGCAAGACTGAAATCCCAGCATGCCCCGCAATAACATTAATGTGTCTGTCACACAGCATCTCTGACTCACACAACACTGATTACTGCAGTTATCAATGAGAGTTTATAATCCAGGCCTGACACGTCACAATCATACATCATAGACTGAGTTCAGTGAGGGGACAAACTGCAGATTTGCCCATTCATTCTGTACAGCAGTAATTGTATTGACCAACTAACTGGTATTCTTAAGATCTCACTTTTCATTAGTTTTCAAGGAATTTGAAGGAATTTAACAACAAACAAACAAAAAAAATGTTTACCTACTTGTGATAAATACTATAATATGTAACTGAAACTGTATACTGCATTTTAAAACAACTCCACATCTAAGTACGTTTACTGTGTAAAAAAGCAAATAATATACTTACATTCATGTTGTTCATAAGGTGGGTAGTTTAACCTCACAGCAATCAAGATGAAGAAAATAAAGAGAGGCCACACAATCTCAGTCAGCAGCTGGAGCTGCAGGTAAATGCATGAAAACAAAAGCAGAGTCAGTATTATCATTAGACTGTAGACAGTAATGCCTGCTGATCTTTTACTTATAGAGCTTTCAGGCACAAACTCAGTGTACCTTCAGGTCTACAGTAAATGCTGCTGGTGTGTAATGACGTCAAGGGTGATTTTTATTAACACATTTATTATTAACACATGACAGGGAATCGATCAGAGGCTCCAGATATAGTACAAGTGTAGTAAGAAAGCCTCTGCTGGGATCAATGGCCCGGTCATCTGACCAGTCTGTCTCCAGTTCTCTCCTCTGGGAGTAATGCTCATTTATTTTAACCAATAAACTGTTAAAATATCAGTATGTGCTGTTGAAACCATATATACATCTATATAAGTATAGAAATGTAGTTCAGGGTCTGTTTTACACTATAAAAATGTTTTGTCAATTTGCCACTCCAATGTAATGGTGGTATAATGGTTATAATGGGTGTTATTAGGAATTCAAACAGCAAGATTACAGAACTCAAGATTTCAGGTATTTCAGGATTACATTTTAAATTACAGAAATGGTGATAAAACTTTAAATCTAAAATAATGTCATAAGCAGTGAGATAATGTTGAAAACAATAATAGCCAATGAGCCAATTTCAAATAAATGCCAACTTCATTACAAAAAGAACAAACAAAGTTAATAAATAAAATAACAAATAACATCTTTTGAACTCTGTATTTCCAACATCCTGATAATCTTACTTTGGAAATTACAGTGAAAAACAAGAGGGCTAAACAAAAGAGAGAAAGTCTTACTGTTTGCCTTCTTCTGTAGGTGAAGTTCTTCCACAACAGCAGACCCAGCTGAGTGGAGACAGACATCTTCACCCAGGTCCTGCTTCACTCTCGGCTCTCAACTGTGATGGAACACAAGCAGATTGAAGAAAGGCATCAACCAACAGAGCAGCTTAAAAGTCCAGGACAAAGTTCAGCCTCCTATCTGACTCTCTACTGCTCGATCACGTCTCCACTTTCCATCTGTCCTATCATGTCTTAGGGCCGATCTGTGTTTTCACTGAATTCCTGGAAGTGGTGGACCTTGTGATGTCAGTGAATCGTCAAGCAAGGAATTTCACAGGCCATTAGTATCTCTAGGGAAGGTAGATTCACTCTAATGGCTATGTTTGATCAAAGAGATTCATTTAAAATGCAGAGATTTGCTGGAAGTCCTTGCTCTATGCTAATGACACCATTCAAATGTGAGGAGCTTTAGACACTCATGAGTGATCCTCATCGAACAGTCTTATTGTTCTCAGTGTTTATTAACCAAAGAGTTTCTGTGATTAAATCAGATGACTGAAAACAGAGATGATCAAATCTGAGGATGTGGTTAAACTGTTTTCTTACAGACGAGCTAGAGTGAAAATAAACACTGAATCGTCGTATGCCACAGAAGGGAAAAATCACAATTTAGATCAATTTAATATCTTAAAGCTGGCAATAAAATGGCATAGGAGTGACTTTTGCTTAAGTCTAATGCTTTTCAAAATTTTTCATTTACACTTATATTACATCTCTGTGTTGTATTGTATGTCAACTACCTGTTTGTGTCATTTGAAAGTAAAACTTTGTAAATTTCATGAGCTTTCTAAAAAAAGAAAAAAACCACAAAGCCACGAAAGGTTCTTTTGAGATCAGGTACTGTAACTGTAGTAATCTTTGTTAATTAAATGCCACCTATTAATATTTATTTATCGACAGACATTTTACTAAAGCACAACTAAGTTCACACATGTTTTGGCTGATTATAAAAATAATTAATTATCTGTATTATATTACACTGATAGTTATGAAAAGAACAGGCTAATAGGATGAATAGAACTTCCGCTATTGCAAACACAGACTGCTTCCGATATTTTTCCATATGCATATAAATTCTTCTTGTTATTAAGTATAACTAGCGATGTTTCCCATGAAGTTCAGCTCAAATCCCAGCGAAACGCTGGAGGCTACTCGTTACTATGGGAATTTAACATCAGTTTAGTTTCTTTTTTTATTCCAGACAGTTCCACTATTTTGTTTTCTTTCAACATTACAGATACAGGGGTTAAAAAAGCTTTCCGAATATAGTCTTATTGTTTACTGTATCAAACAGACCTGAACCTTTGTTCGAGAGTTTCATTGTTCTGATGTAGACTGTATTTAACTCTTTCTCCTCTGACAACGAATCACATGTTTAAGTCGGCTTTAATGTAATTTTTTTTGTATCTTTACATTATAAACAACGTTGTTTTTCGTCGAAGAATCTTTAAAAGATGTTATGTATTCCGCACGGTGGACTGTACTTTTATTCAAAGTTTCCCTTTGACAAATGTTTGTTTTTTTACATAAATGTTGAAATAATCTTAGAGAGCTGGCATTTGCATTATTTACAATAAACTGTGGACTATGTCTGTCGTTTATATACATTAGAAAACATAAAGAGTGTTAATAGGTACTTCAAATAAAACTGTATCTTACCAACACACCGCTAATGACTTTCTGATGGACATTCGTTGTAATCCTTTTAAAACAGTGGTTTAATCCTCTCCCGGGACTTTGACGCGCCGGTGTGCTCGCTCCGGTTTGGGTATCGCGTAGCTGAAGGCGCATCTGAAGATTTTAAAGTGGTTTTATAGCGCAGCCAGTCTGCATCCGCTATGAGCGCAGGGGTTACTCCCGGTCATGAAGATGTGTGCTTAAGGTTTTACTGGATAACACGTGTTAGCCCAAAACAGCCTTTAAACTGCGTAACAACAAACATCTGCAAACAATTGTATGCAACGATGGGACAAAAGAAAACAAGTTTTTCTTTATTTTTTAACTTACACCCCATTGAGGGGGTACTATCATCGACATCCTTGCACATTCCTATACCATTTAAATATATGTTTTTGGGTACAGAGCAAAATCTAACCACAAAGCTGCAAATAAATACAATATCAGAATCACATGTTTTGTAAAACGATTCTTTGAGAAACAAAGGTCAGCCTTTGTATTATTTTTTTTTGTTTGTTAGCCATTGAGTGTTCCTTTAATTCCCTGGGAGAATTTACTGGCCACTGATTCATTGTTACTGAATCATAGCAAAGCAACCAAACCTGAGCCCAATAGCTCTCATCTGAGTGAACAATGTCAGTAGCTAATTCAACTAAAACAGCCTGTGAAATTTCACAAAGGGAAAGGTAAACTGGGTTACTGTTATAGTTTTGGGCAGAGGTGTAGTTATATTTTATCCTTATCCTGTGTTGTTCTTTCTCTGTGTGCTGTTCTTAACAGTTTGTGTAATTCAGTAATGTTGCAATGTAGACCTTTATAAAGCTAGTGAAATTCTGGACAATCCCAGTCCCGGTCCCAGGCCAGGTTCAGGATTCCGGCTATGTGAGGAACACAAACACTGAGTCATCTTGATTTTGAAAACTCTGCAAAGCTAGATATCCAAATATATCTGTATTGTAGGTTTCAAAACTATCATGAGATGCTTTCCTGTTAGTTAAACAGGATATGAAACAAGACATAATTTTGTCATATTTCCAGAACCTTAAATTAAATTATTATCAAAGTTGATAATCATGTGACAGACATGTTTATTCAACTTTCCCCAGTTAATATGATTTCTTACACTCAGATTGATCAGAGTGAGAAGATTGGAAGAGTGAAACAGTTACAGGATGGTAAATAATTAGATCCAAACTGTGAATGACCTGAATTAACCTGCCTGTGAGATCATTATCTGGAGGAAAGGTTAACTGACATATCATTTTATGCACTGCTTCAGTCACAGTCCAGCTGTTAGCATGTACAGCCAGCCACTGTCAGTTCAGTTACCACAAGAAGTCATGTAATATTTCTGAGATTTTTACAAGGAGTGCTGAAACAATAGAAAATGACATTCAGAATTTTTATGCTGGCTGTATGCTTGTTTACTTCTGTCAGCAACATTATTTGATGACAGTGAAAGAGGAAGTGATGTGCAGGTCAAGTATGGTGACCCATACTCAGAATTTAACCCTCCCAAATCAGTGCACACACACATTAGGAGCAGTGAGGAGTGAACACACACACAGAGCAGTGGGCAGCCATTCACTGCAACATCCAGCGAGTGATGGGGGCTAAGGAGCCTTGCTAAGGGCACTTCAGTTTATTCCTGCTGACTTTTAGAATCAAACCTGTGTCAAGTCTGACTACCTGAACATGCCTTGGAGAGATTGCTTTAGTCCTACTGTTGGGCCTGTGGAGGTATATAAGACAAAAAGCATTGTACAACACTGAATAGAATTTTAGGTTTATAATAGAAGGTTTATTCCCATAGAATTGAGTAATTCTTCAGCTCTGACCTCACTGCTGTCCATAAAAGAGGAACAGAACTTACGCCATCTAAAAACATATAGACGGCTGTGCTAGGAGACTTAAAGCTTTGACACAAAGTACAATGTCATATGTAATGATAATAAAGCCTAAACAAAGAATTTAGCAGTAAACAGGCAAAACAGAGCATATAAATGATGAGTAAATTATGCCAACACTGTTTCATCAGATTTAGGGGGAAAGTTCAAGCCACAGTGTTTAAGGAGTATTAAGCCTTGAACAATAAGTTTTGTTTATAAAAGGAAACCAAAATAGCCCCATACAGATCTTGTAAAGGTTAAAAAATCACTTATAGTTTATAAATTAACTTTTGTTTCTCAAAAGTTTATAAATACAATATCAAAGCAGTTTGTTAGAACCTGTAGCCTTTTGAAACATTAACAGTACTTACAGTACTAAGCATGTAGCAAGATAATAACGGCAGAAAGGAATACTTTTAATTAAATTAATACTAAAGCTGGAAAATAAATGCAATAAAATGTTTGTTTTGCTTTTACGCTGTATTGCTGTATGTGAGCTCCCTCTAGTGGATAAATGTATCAATGCATACATTTCGACAAAAAATAGCAAGTTGTTTACAGTAAACTGGGTGGAATGTCACTCTTTCTTTTCCCCTCCACTTCTCTCTCTCTCTCTCTCTCTCTCTCACACACACACACACGCATACGCACACAATAACTCACTCTCTCCCTGGTACTACAGAGAACAATGGAACAATGGTTCTCTTCTGTGGTCCAGCCTGGCATCTCAGCCGAGGCTTCACCCCTGACGGAGCGCTGTAATGCTGCACACCGCGGAAGATAAGCGAAATGAGACGGTCAAGCTCCTATCGCCCGAGGTCCTGGTGGCAAAAGGTGCGACATTTACCTTAATACATTTGCGAGTTTAGTTAATCCAAAGTACGCTACTGGAAACTTTAAATGTGACTTCTAAGATTAACGTAGAAGCTAGACTAAATAAAGGCATTTTCTTAGTTTGGAGATGTTTATTGACTTTATGTAAATTGGTATTTTGTATAATAGACAGTTTAAATATTATTATAGTCATTATCAATATCATTAGAGTTTAAATATATTCAATAACTTGTATTATTTTGTATTATTTTAATGTTATTTGTATTATTCTAGTTATGTGTAATAATGTTCCTATATAAACAAGACATTCCGTTAACGTAATTTAAAAGTTTGGGAAGCAATCTAGCACCGGTATGAAATTAAGTTAACATTTTGCAGTGGCTAGTGTACAGATTGTATTGTGTTGTTTTGTATTGTAGTGTATTGACAGCTGTTGCGCTTCTAGCAGTGACGCAGATTCCCACCGGAATCAGGGGGCGATGATGACCTTATAAAGGATTGACGTTTGCGCGTTTGTTCTGAGCATATTGGCAGGCAAACAGCGACCCGTTGCTGATTTTTTAATCTGTATACAGTATATCTTGGTTTTGTTGGTGCGTCGTTTCGATTATATAAACTGAAATAAGTTCTTTCCTGTCATAATATTTCACCGAAAAACAGAGACGCTCATGATGAACCCGCACGACAACGTAACCCACCATAATTTACCACTGTAAAAATGTCACCATCGTGTTGAAAAAGATGTAAATGTTTAAGTTGTAAAGCGTATATTAAGTTCAGTTGCTGCCTTACATTTTTAAGTTTAATCAGATTGCCCGTACAAGTAATTTCAACTCACTATTATTTGAATGATATTAAACAGACTTTAAAATTTGTAACTTGTAACATAAAAAATGGAAATGGTTAAATTATTTTATGTATTGTATGTAATTAGTTAATGTAAAAACATGTTGTCAATATACCCAAACAAAATCAGACCCAAACATCAAACAGATCCCCAATCCTCAGCACACGGTTTAAACGTCCCGGGCTCCTCCAGTGTCCCAACATTCAGCGCTTGTCCCGCCCACATCCAAGGCGTTCTCTGATTGGACGGCTTCGGTTCTTTTCCGGTTACACCTGCTCAACCCACCAGGAAGTGTAGGGCGATAAATCCTAAAGTAATAATCCCTTTTACCTGGAACGAGAGGACCGTACAAACATTATTATGCAGTATATTCGGGGACATCCCTCCGTTTAGATAACGTGATCGATGCATCGTTTTAGTGGGTGACACGCAATTAATGCAGGGTAAAAAATATACCGTCAACTCCCTGCAGGTTGGGGTTATTGTTTTCCTGCGGTGTAGCGTTTAGTTGTTGCGATCCTAACCTCCCTCCGGCAATGGGATGCTGTGGAAGCGCAGAGGTGAGCGAGGATGCTTGCGACTTTGCGTTGATACGAATGTATCGAATCGATGCTTTGATTCATTGTTTTGAATGTTTGTCACATTGTTTCGCTCGGTGTGATACATTGTTTCACGGCTGATTGCTTTTGACGGTCAGTGAAGTGCTGTACTGTCGCTTGCTCTACCTGTAATCCTATTATTATGTCCTATGCTGTCGCACATATCGATGTATGCGTTTGATCCAAACAATTATGTGATGGTTTCGTATTTGCATCAAAACACCAACCACATATTTGTTTTTTTGCAGCATTGTAATGCATATGATCATAATGCACGCATATAGTGTGTTAGTAAACATAAGCACGGCGTGTTTTGACAGGGACTGCTGAGCGTTTACAACCCACTGTCAACATGACATATTATGTTTTACTTTGGTTGTCAAACACACGGCTGCCTAACAAATGATGTTACATTGGTATTTGTTATGTTTTGATATTTATTGGGCTTGTTGATTTTGATGTGGAATTAATTTTTGAACATACACACTCATATTTTGAGTAATATTTGTGATGCTTTGAATCTGAAGAACTTGGATTCTTATTTAAGGATGCATTACTGTTATGTAAAGACACAATATTGATTCTTATTAGATAGTTTGTTTTAAATTGACGGTGTATTGTTTGTGTTTCAGAGGACAAAAAGAGAATGGAAACCATTGGAGGACAGAAGCTGCACAGATCTGCCATGGCTCATGTTATTTGTGTTGTTCTGTTTAGGAATGGCAAGTCAACTATTTACATTAATCTTAAATTATAGTCAATAGCAAGTTCACCTGTTAGTTATTTACACATGCAAGTACTGAGTAATTCTGAAATGCTTAATATGTGATGATGTTTTAGGGCTGCTTGCAACATTGTTAGTATTATTACACCCTATACAGTGAGTTATTAGCATGTACTTATGTAACATGGATGTGATATAGCTTCCATGCTAATTCATTCAACCCCACTTATGTGACAATACTGAACCACCAGTCAAGTATGTTCTCAGGCTTAGTGGCTTATTTAATTTGAAGGAATTACCTTCTTATAAATGGCGTTATTGTTTTATAAGAAGGTTTAATAGCTTAAGGCAGTTTAGAAGTGTTAGTACCTACATTTCGCAAATGAATAACTAGGTGATAAACAGGCATGAATATTTTATGTGTCGTCCTATATTGAAAATTTTACTGGCCTCTAATTGTTATGAAATACACAGAACAGGGATTTATAAAATTGTGCTTTCCAGGCCTGGAAAAGTCCAGAAATGAATAAATAACATGGAAATGATCATAGTGAATATATATTTTTCTTGGAATGTTATATTTCATTAGTGTTTGAATAATAATCATTATTGGTGTGTAAATAAAGTAGATTATTACTAGTTCACAAATCATAGTTATGTTGAAGTTCTGTGCAGATCATTTTGTTTGAATTGGTTATTTTAATGATTTGGTTGAACTTGTATACAAATTGATCTCAGTCACTTATTAGTGAATTGGTCTTACTTTAAATAATAAATAAATCTGTAACCAGTAACAGCAAATTATTAAAATACTCAAGGAAATTCCTTGGTCAAAAAGTGTGGGAGATCTGAGTTCAGTTCTGCACAAACCACATTGATTTTTTATAACAGGAAAAATCAGGACGTTTTGACTGTTTGCTTGGGTTCTGTTTCGGAATGTCATGCTGGTTAGCCCCGCCCACCATGAAATCTCATTTAAAAAATGATTAAAAATTTCACTTAATGTGTATTAAGCATCAAATATGTTCTGATATGTTCCAAATTAAGACATTTACATGAGCCTGCTGATCTATTGACAAAACCTATTTTTTATTAGGGTGTAATTAGGGTGTTCATTGGTTAACTTTAGCTGAAAAGTTTTCCTTAAATCTTAACCTGTAGTTACTTCTGTTTGAACAGACTCTTGTCCTGATTAACACTGATTTGCTCTGATTCCAGTTTGGCATCTGTGGGTTCACCATCGTGACGGGAGGCGCGGCACGGCTGCTCTTTGGATATGACAGCTATGGCAACACGTGTGGCCAACGCAATGAGCCAATTGAAGGGGTCCGGCTAAGCGGCCTGGACCACACGGACAGAAAGTAAGTCAACTTATTCCCTTCCCTAATTATTTCTCTTTTTCCAACAATCTTGAATGGTCGCTGATGTAATCAGAGAGCTTCGGCTCCTTGCCCTTTGATTATCGCATCAATGAAAATGCCTGGCTTTCAAACGTCTGGCTTTCACACAGAGATGGCAGAGGACTATTTGAGCTCCACACACAGAGCCTTGAATAATTCAGCACGGGCCTCTGGGACGCATGCTGTCACAGTGTGCGGCCCTTAATGGCTGCTAGCCTGCAGGAAAGACAGGTATTTCAGGCCATTTCGTTCTTGTCGTTGTCAAATTATTTTTTTTCTCTCGACGCTGCGGGTGAACTAAATTAAACGAAGCTTTTTAGAGATGGTCCTGAGATTTGACTCATCATTCTCAAGCAGGGCTATTCATTTACTGGAGAATTCAATGGCTTGTCAGAGCAGAGGCAAACTTCATAATGGTTTGAAAATAGCTTGTTTGAGCTGTCAGACTGATGACTGTGCTGGCATAGAGCTTAAGATGTACCTCTGTATTTAATGGTATTTGAAGGCTCTTTGGGAGCACTTTCACACTATAGGTTTTGTAGCAGATTCAAGTCCGTAAGATATAGATTGTAGTTTGTTTGGTGAGTGTGAAAACAGTTTTCTAGAGTAGGCTTAAAAAGGTGAAAGGTGGGGTACAGATTTTTCATCCTGGGGGAACTAAATTATTTTGTTTTTCATAGCAGTTTATCATAAGTTTGTCATAGCAGGTGGCTGCATGTATACTAATTACAATATGGAAAAATTGTGATTTTGTATGAAAATTAGAATGTTGCCAAATATTTTAGCTGTTTTGACACACTCCTATATGTTTCTAAACTCCTATATGTTGCATGCGTTAAAAAAGTAAAGCTATTATTTATGTAATTCTTATAGATTAGTTGTTTAATAACTTGCAGAGAAACATCCCACGTCTGTGTACAGGGTGATTATTTGTTATCAGGAGAGGCTTGTGTGCACAGGGGTGGGTGTCACCCATCTGTGTAAATTAAGAATCATTGAGGTGTTTGTTTTATTCTGTTACAGCTATAAAGCTGTGAATGATTCATGAAAGCTTGAGAGATGGATGTGCTAAACATCACCTGCAGTGAAGATTTCCAACAGGAGAATAACTGTTTATTTCTCATCTGCTTCTCATTTCAGCTTAACTCCCACAAATACAGACACTGGAGATGTGCAATAATGAGCCTTGAACACACACACACACACACACACACTCTTACTCTGTACGCCTGTGAAAAGTTGCCTAATGAAAGTGCTTCATAATGAGAGTGTGTGAAGAATGGTAAGATTAGGTCTTTTAGATTGGGAAGTGAATATGTTTTGTAAGTTCTTATCACTTGTTTTGTTCCTGTGTCTGAGGAGTTGAACATTTTTACTTTTTTAAGTCTTTACTTTTACTACTTTATTTTTATTAGTCTGATCATTTTTATTAGTGTTACACAGCTTCTGTAGGCTGGAGGGTTGTGACTGTGGACATTTACTTTTCTGCTTGACATTTGTTATATACGGTATCCAACACGTTATATAGCAATTTTAACACCTGACCTTGGCCTGCTTGGTTGGTGCTAGTTATTGACTAGATTAGCACAGACCTGAGGGTGTAATGCAGGGATGCTTGTCTGATGTGTATTTTATGGCAGATTCTCACAGAATCATGGTTGTTTTTGTCTAGAGAGTATTACGCTGTATTGGAGAAAGCGCATGCTGGATGTGTAACTGAGTGTTAGAAGAAAGGCAGCGTTAGCAAGCTAATGTGGTTAGCCAAACAAAGTTCACCTGGTTAATGCAATTAGCTGAATTTTACTTTTTCAGCTGCTAATGCCATCATCTAGCAGCTTGTACCTACTGTCCACAATCCCTCACCTCATCCAGCTCTGTTTAATGGGGTTAAGTCCTATCTTTATCTCTCATCTGCATTCATTGTATTTATGGCTCACAGTAAAAGCTGCCAGCAAATTTGGGTAACATTGGTTTAGTGTTAATTTTTATCAGCCCTGTTAACATAACAGAATTGATGTATTTTTCAGGCAAGCCTTGTGCCTCCTTAAAGGAGTTTTATTCTACAAATGTTTTATTATTGTCCCTGAAACTATGTTCCTTTGGACCAAAAACAGTTATTTGGGTATATATAAGGTGTATATATATATATGGTGTATATTGGGTATATATATGCTAACACAATGCTTTATCATATAAGCTACAGGAACATATAATTCTGTCAGTATTTTTAAAAATGAAGCAGACCTTCATTTTTAAAGACCTTCTCTGTATAATCAAACCTGTGGTGTTGATAGCCAAAGACCTCTGTTAAATTTCTTTCAAAACCTCTGCATTAAACTGACCTGAAGAAAGATTTGGGCTTGACCACAAACACCTTCGTCGTTGGCCGGGAGGTTTTGACAGGCTCTGTGTTGTTGTTTAAGTGTTTTTCCTCAAATGCGTGCGTCATCCGCTCCTGACAGTCTGTTTTTGTGCTGAGCTCACAAAACAATGGGCCCCTCGTCCCCACGTGGGTGCTGTGCCCACTTCACACAGAATGAAAAGCTGAGATAGAGCTTGGGTCACAGTGAAGGCTTGGCTCGTACACAAGCTCTCAGTTTCTCTCTGCCAAAAGACTGGGCTAAACGGTCCTGTGACAAAAATATCTAAGTTGATTTTTATCGCACAATGCTGTGTTTTATGTTCCACTGTACTAAATGAAACAAATAACTTTGCTATTTCGTTTGTCATCAGATTTGATGGTAAATGCCCTTCCTATCCTGAAACAAAGACAAATTTGTGGTTATGTTGTCTACAGATATGTCTTTTTCCTGGATCCATGCAACATAGACATCATTCAGAGGAAGATCAAGTCCATGGCGCTGTGCGTGTCACAGTGTCCCACCGAGGAACTGGCAACGTACAGCGACCTCAGGAGGTTTGCTATGACGAATGGTGAGTCAGCTGACCAATTAGCTATTGTGGACGTGTGAAACGTACTATAATAATCACTGATGTACCAGCAGAACATTACAGAATGTTCCTCAAACCGGGAACATTGGAGGGACAAATGCTTCCCTTATATGTGATCATGACACCAACATCCATCTTACATTGTTTAGTAACAGCTCTCCAACACATAGAATAAATATATTTGGAAGGCCAATGTTGAGCTAACAGAACAAAGGTTCTGCTGTCCCTCATTGCTGCAGGGAAGCTCTTCTGTTTACAGTCTAGAGGGTTTGTCATGTTCCATCTGACACTAATGGACAAGATAAATGACACTGTTGTTTCTCTTTTAAATGACTCTGGAGTTCACGTTCATGTTAAATGGTTTGCGAGTCCTGTTTGTCAAAGTCAAAGTCAAAGTGAACTTTATTGTCAATCCGACCATGTAACAGTAATTACACAGAGGACCRAAATTGCGTTTCCCCAAACTCCAAATGTGCAGGTATTAATATAACACAACAACATATAACAAAAGTGCAAACAGACATCTTTTCAAATAAGCAATAAACACAATATATACAAACAGACATTTTACACAGTGTGCTTGAAGTAAAGTCAGTTTGAGGTATATATACTTGAGGTATATTGTTGGGGT
>JAZGTK010015065.1:0-13407 GCA_036877625.1 Ambastaia sidthimunki
CTGAAAAAAGATCCAAGCAGTAATTTTGCAGGAGTGCTTCTCTTGATGGACTTCCAAAAAAAGCTGTGGGTAAACTTTCTTCAAACTGTGTAGATGTTACTTAAATGATTCCCCTATTAAAATCTAATCTAATCTGGATTTACATTTATGTAGTTCCTAAAAGCTCTGCCTTGACTTCCACAGCATTAGGAAGAAGACCTCAGCGGAAGCTGGTGTGTTTCCCAACATCATACCTGTATTGCCAAAAAACACAAAAGAAAAACAGAAGCAAGCAGAGCTGGGGAAAGATCTCCAAGAAAAGGGGCCAGATGATGAAAAAGAGCTTGATGGTAAACCTTCCTTATTTTAAAATGTCGTATTATTTCCTCAGACCAGTATTGACATGATATGATCATAACCAGCAAAATAGTGAAAGTTGCTACAGCTTTTTCTTATTTATCTCAAGCTTGTCATATTTTAATGAAAATATGGCACCAAGAGGACAAACCACCCTGTAGTGTTAAATTGTCCTTGTGTGACAGATTCATAAATGCAGTCCTTTATTTTTAGCTGCTCTCACCTTTGTTTGTATTGTAGGAGAAATTCTGTTATGTAAGGCCATTTTGTGTTGCGTTCACATTTTGTATCAGTCTAGTTTCATTTAAGTTTGAGTGTTCATTTTTCCAATTCATTTGCAGCGGCTCCTAAAACCAAGCGAGATGTTGAGGTGAGATTTGCCTGGAATGCCTTAAAAACCATTATGCTGCGATATGGATCAAATGACTGAACATTGTTTTCAAAGTCCCATTTTACTTTGCTATTAACTGATTATGATTTTATTATTCTCCTCCAGAACAAGGCAGAAGATACTTATCCCCTTCAAAGCAATGGCCAAGTCTATTCATTTCAGGTAGCTCAAAATTCAATGATATAATATATAAATGATAAAATAATTTACCCTAGTTTAACCTTATTTTAATGGTTTGAATTGAACCTATGCAAGTTCACATCTGTCTGTTTTTAGAATTTAATAAAATATGTAGAATAAAATAAATAAAAATGTTATAGAATAAGACAGAATAAAAAAGGTTACTACTCAAACAGTAACCTTAACCCTAAGTAAACAGTAAACTTCCAGTAGACTGACTGACTGACTGACCTGTTTTTGTTTTAGTTTTACTTCAATGTCACAACAGACGAGCAACAAGGCCTTTATAACTTTTATTTCTACAACTGCTACTCCATGCCAATCAATCAGGACAGCTCTATGTCAGACCTGCTGAGTTTCAGCATTGATGTGAGTGTTTTATGCCTTCTTAGTACAGTTACTAGAATGCAGTTCTTACTTTATACTTGTTACTGTATATTATTGACCAATCAGCATTCAGTACCAGAGCTATCAATTTCTAACATCTTGAATTTTAACCATGTTTTAAATGATTCATTTTTGGACTATCTATTAAAAAACAAAATAGTTAACGGTAGTTTAAATACTTTTTGACAGGTGGAATTCAAAGTTAATTTGATAATGTTGTGGAATTGTTACAGGTTGTTAGATGATGTGATGTGATTTCAGATCAACATAAAAGAGAAGAATCCAGACAGCTACCTGTCTGCAGGAGAGATTCCTTTACCTAAACTTTACATCTGCATGTCCTTATTCTTCTTCCTCATTGGCACCATGTGGGTTCATGTTTTGCGCACCCATAGGTAAGCACAAATGCTATCTTGTATTTCTTAGCAGTACAATGTAAGTACTATTGGAGTAATATTTTAGGGTCAATTTTATGTTTGGCTGTTTCATCTGTTTTTACAAAAAAATGACCAGTGAAGAGGAGAAATAAAACATTTTATTTATGTAAAATTGATAAAGCTGATTTTGGACTTTGGATTCTTCCTTTGTCATTTTTCTTTTAGCTCTGATGTTTACAAGATTCATTGGCTGATGGCTGCCCTTCCATTCACCAAGTCACTGTCCCTTATTTTCCATGCGGTGAGTTTTGCCTCCTGTCCACTTGTATGATTATAGTATAAAGAGCTATTTATAGTTCGTCATGTGATTAAATTCATGATCAGATAGTGATCAGATGTAAATTTGCCAGGCAATGGTGTTTATTTAGGCTTAACAGTAAATAAACAACATTGTTCCTGCTGCATGTCATTGGAAATTGATACCCAAGGCCAAAATAGACTTCATTGTATGTTACATTGCTTTTATGTGTAACATGTATCTCTTTTTACAGATCGACTACTATTACATTTCCAATCAGGGCTTTCCTATTGAGGGCTGGGCTGTGGTGTATTACATCACTCACCTGTACGTTTTTAAACCTTTTTATGTGATGCATAACTGTGAGTTTCAGCAGGACGTGAATGATTGACTACTTGGGATGTTGTGTTTGTTTGCAGACTGAAGGGGGCGCTGTTGTTTATTACTATAGCATTAATAGGAACCGGCTGGGCCTTTGTCAAGCATATTCTCTCAGATAAAGACAAGAAGATCTTTATGATCGTCATTCCGTTGCAGGTATTGCTGTTATTGAAAGAGTTTAATGTTTGGATTGTTTATAATCTGTTCTATGAGTATAACAACCATAATTGTAATGATTGCCATGTTATGGCATTGACCTTGTGATATCAGGTTCTGGCCAATGTGGCATACATCATCATTGAGTCCACAGAGGAGGGCTCCAGTGAGTACGGTCTGTGGATGGAGATCCTGTTTCTGGTAGATCTGCTGTGCTGTGGGGCTATTCTCTTCCCAGTTGTCTGGTAAGTGCTGTCCTTGAGTGTCCTTTTGATGTAGCCCAGATTCAATTTAACATATATAATTTTTAACAGAACTGAATCTGAAGTATCTTATGTGAGTAAATGGTTAACTCATTCTCTCTTTGTTTTAATGTCTAGTGTTGTCTAACATTTGTTTTTCGATTGGTAGGTCCATTAGACATTTACAAGAGGCATCAGCAACTGATGGGAAAGGTATGTTAATATAAAATTATCTAAGCACTTTTCAGTCAGCATTGCTACCAAAATGCCACGAGCTCTGTTGCTAACAACCGTCTGGTAAATAAATTGGTCACATTTTCAATAGGCTTTTTATGATGTCAGCTTTAAAAGATGTCACTTGTATGTCATATTGTGACAAAAAGTTATCATATAAATCATGTTTTTTTTAATGCTTTGTTTAACAGTTTGTTTAGTTCTGTAGCTGTTCTCAACATACATTATTCATAAGATTCAGTGTTTACAGCATGAAATTGAATTATTCTCCCAGAATGCAGCTGTTCATGCTGCTGAAACACAAGTTACTGAAAATTGCCATCTAGATGCTAAAACACTTTTGCTTACAATTGTAGTCTGAGTTTGTGATGATAATTGTTATGGGAATAGTTGAGTGAGTTTAACAGAGATCCATTACAACAATTTGTTCATTTTATGCACCAGTTAAAAGGACTCAAGTTTGTTTCTGTGGTGTTGTGAGGCCATTAATCAAATGATCCGATTCTAAGCTGAAGTCTGATGGATTTAAATTCATTTAGAACACAGATCACAATGGTTAGTTTTCCAGCTTATGTCAACCCGGAGCTGTCTCATCTGCAAACATGTGTTAGTAATTTATAATAAGACAGGGATATAATGTTTACTGGGGCTCCAGTATTTTGGGTTGGAAAAACTGATCCTGCTAGAAATGCTCTCTCTGGTATGTGCTTTACCACCTTGCACTATTGCCTGTTGAGAGAGCAGATGCCAGGCACCTTGTAAATGTCATAGCTCAGAGAAACCAGCCTGAGCTATGACTTCATCCTACCCACAAATCCAGGGAATGGATGACTAGATTTTACCCTGCATTTCATTGTCTGGGGAAAAAATACCATAACTCCACCCTGATATTTGTGGGTCTGTGTGTTTTACTTGAATGTATATGTTTACATACAACCTGTATTCCAGCTTAGCAGTATTGTTAGCATTTCAAAATACTTAGTTGCCATTATTATTTTACACAAAATATTGTGGCATATGACGATATAACGATTGAAGCATATGCTAACTCACTTATCACTTAATATTTTGTTACTTTAAGTACTTGTTGCTGATTTTGTTTGTTTATATTTGCCTGTTGCAGATGCGAGTAGACTTAGATTGCCATGGGGCGACACATCTGCACATATAACCGTATAGCCTTATATAGTTATATAGTATGAAACACAACCTTGCTGCACATCCTCACTGCATTCAGTCTGTTTCTCTCTTGGACTGGGACTGCACTGTTTTTTACTACATCTTAGGCTGCCTGCCTTGCTTATGCACTAAAGAAATGTTTTAGCCATTAGATTTAGCTAATCTAATCTAGTTGAAGTGCTTTTTATGACCAGCAAATAAATATAAAAACCTTCAGCCAGAAACTTCTGCCACAAAAACTTCTGCCAGAAAAGGGCAGTATATGGAGAAAGTTTGTACTTTATGACAACTTCCTGCTGGGCTTTCTGCTGTGTCTTAGACATTTGTAGTAAAGATGTTCGGTGTTTGAAGCTATTTCAGGTTTGTGGCCTGAAATAAGTGTATACTGTCTTTATTTCATATCTCTAATGTTATCCCTGAGGATGTCTATTTACAACATGCTAATGTGCTTTCATTGACTTTTTACCACCATGACGGGTTTGTGAGAGTTCTGTTGAGTGCTGGGAAGATTCGCAGGATTGAGCATGTTATTCCCAAAGCCTTATGTTTGTGTCCCAATTTTTCCCACTGCAGAAAAATGATACCCTTTCTGAAACCTTTTTAGAAGGAGAAATTCTTAAAGCACAATCTTAGAATGGGTGTGTATACTGTAGTACAACTATACTCTGCTTTGGTCTATCAGTTGAAAGGTTTTCCTATGTTGAAAAGATGCTAAAAAGTTTGTTTTTTTTCAGCCAGAATGTTTTGGTGTTACCGAGCACTTTTCTTTCCTGTTTCCATTTTGTGCCACTCGCAGTGCACAAAGATTTGGACTTTGATTGCCTTCTGATTTGAAAAGTTTTCACAGCAGGAGTGAGAAGCACAGTAATTGAAGCATGAACGATATGAGGACAGCACGTCCTCTCTCTCTCTCTCTCTCTCTCTCTTACTTTTAATCGTAATGCTTTGTCTTTGTCTTCTCTTGCAGCTGCCATCAATCTGGCTCAGCTGAAACTCTTTAGACACTACTATGTGATGGTATGTATTCACCAGGCATTTACACTTAGAAGGGAAACATGCCACTCAGTAACCTATTAGATTGGACTCATTACTTTTTGCTTGATTTTTGGTTAATGCATGACTTCATATTCGTTTTGGTATTGTATGCACTTGGGCTGGCATGGACTCCACAAGCCCATAAAAGCACAAGTGCGAAGTCTGATGTTATCCTAGGATGTTCTGGGACTGTTTTAAAAAATGTCTTGTGTGCTTCAGTGGAAGCAAGCAAAACTAACCTTTTGAACAAAGGAGTTAATGTTCTCATGTCACAAATTTGCTTGTTTGATTGGTGTTCTAGATAGTGGAGAGTCTTAAACAATTCTTAATCAATATTTTGTTTTAAATTTCCTAAGGTCCTTTTAGTTTGAATAAAAACAATCCTAAATTGTCGTGAAAGACCTTCAGACCTCACTGTGTAATGTATTGGTAGTTTATTCTGTTGCCCTCAGATTGCAGTGTCTTGTCTAACATGATGTAAACATTTGTCCTATCATTTAGATCAGTGTATCACTCTTCTGTCTCTCATATTTTCTCTCTCTCTCTGTCACAGATTGTTTGCTACATTTATTTCACTCGCATCATTGCCAGTCTCATCAAGGTCATTGTCCCCTTCCAGTGGAAGTGGCTTTACCAGGTGAGTGATAGCAACTTGCACAAATGTAACTATTTTAACAGCTTACAAACATTGTTATAGTAAACATACATATTACTTACAAGCTTATTTAAAGCGAAACAATTCATTTCTATGAGTATCTTTATACTAATGTAAATGTTGAACATCTCCATATTTATATGAAGACAAGGTGTAAGATTGGGTTCACGTTTAAGATCACGATCAGTAAAATTGTAATTAAAGTTAATCTATTTTGAAACCTTCATTTTCAGCACGCAATGAGAAACATTAATTTCACATCATTAAGTTCACAAAATGTTCTTTCTTACACTTTTTTACTCTTAGCTGTTAGATGAGCTGGCTACTCTGATCTTCTTCTTCCTAACCGGACACAAGTTCCGGCCGGCCTCCTACAACCCATATCGGCTGCTCTCCGTGGAGGAAGAAGACATGGAGATGGATGATGTGTAAGAGCTGACACATTCAGTTTTAACATGTGTAATAATACATAAACAGTTTATGTATATGCTGTTAGTTGATGTATATGCTGTATATAATCCATCTGTCTGAGCAAGTTTATATACCTTTTAAAGTCTTAATACAAGTCTTAATATATAAGTCTTTACCACTTGTTCATTTCAAACTGCCTCAGATCAGGTGATTCACTGTGTGATAACATCTTTCACTGGCTTCCTCTCTACAATCATTCTCACTTTTCCCATTCTCCTGATTTTCCTGCAAGGGTTTATAAATTGCATTTCTCTCCACTCCCTGATGTCCAAGTCTTGTTCCCTGCCTTGACAACCCCCCTTCCCCCATGTCCCCAGTTTACCCCACATGCAGCATCCCCTCAGGCAACCTGTGCTCTATCCAATCCCCACATTCCCCCACCCCAACAGCACTTCCCAAAATAGCCCTCTGACTCCATATGTCCTTGTTCCTTGCTTGCTCTTTCCCCCTCTTCTCCTCCCCTCACTGTATCTCTCCCACCTGCTTCAGACAGGTTCCCGTCCTCCCAGACTGAATGGGCTATCTTGTGGCCTATTTTCCCAACTTTTTTGGGTGACTTGGCTGCGGCCTGATTCATCTGTCCTCATTGAGTCTTGCAAAGAACACAGAAAAGATGGATGAGTGTAACCGCAAAAATAGAGAGCATTGCTCTCCTGAGTATTTAGTTGTGGTCCAAACTACCCGGTGTCTTTATTTATATTTATGTAGGGCTGTCAAAGTTACCACATTTGATCAATTAAATGTGTTTGACTTTAACAAACCAATTGATCACACATAGGCTTGTTGTTTGGTTTTCTTGGAAGTGACGGCACTAACAGGTCAGCTATGACAAAACATGATGCCATTATTTAAATCAGTGAATGTAAATCAGACCTTTTAGTGGCACCTGCAGATTTCTGCCATTTTCTGCCATTGCACACAGCCTTTATCTTGTGCTTTGTTTTGGTGGTCAACGGCTGTTGCTCAGGGGAGACCTGTACTGATGCTGTGGTCTGTGACTGTGTCCGGCAAGTTCTTTGCTGGGGTCCAGTTCTGTGGCATGAGTTTTGGATAGCTTCAAAGACCAGTGGATTTGCAGCAGTTTTTAATTGGAAAATGAATTATGCTTTTATTCAAAGATTATAGTCTCTCTGCGAATAAATCACTGAAAATAGATGATGGAGATGTTGCTGTCCTCTGTCTGAACTCTCTGTGACATGTTTGTACCCAATTATGTGTCATTTTGAATTTTTTTTAAGACTCTTTGTTCTGTTAATGGGGCCATTGACCCAAACCACCCACAATTCTGCCCTCAATGTCTGTAATGTGGACAGAGTACATTTAAATTCATAAATCGGATGCTTTTTAATGTTGCGTAACCATGACATTTCTGCTCTAGTGTAGAACATTTAAATGACCTAAATTAATATGGATCTCAACAGGGTGAAACATGTGTTTCTTCAACAACAGTAGGTCCAGATCAGATCTTAACACTGAACAGTTTGCTGGTACTAATGTGGCCATATGCAATCCAATCTGTGCCCAAATAGTTATCAGGAACATAAGGGTGTAGAATATGAATGTAAATGGGTTTATGCGTGTGTGGCTCTCACTCGGTCTCAGTTTCTGTACAGAACATTATGTCCGTGCTTGCTTCTCATGTCCAACACTTACCCAGTGAACTTGTGATTACATTTTTTATGCAAATGCTTGTGTATATAAATAGGCAGTGTTGTGTAAAATCAGTGAGTAATACATGCAAATGTGATGGTTTAAATTGATTTTAACATCTGTAGCTTAGTGGGACAAGCCCACTTTTCTTTTCCCTCTATTTGTTATTTGTTAAGGATATGCATGCTAATTTAAATTACACATTTATCTTATTATTCTTAGGAAAAAGAGATTATTTAGACTTTGTTTTATCTTTAAAGAGGCAGAGTCTGTCTTTTATGAATTAAAGATGAGTTGTGTGCACACTAATAGCTAAAGGGCGTTTCGTTTGAGAAAATTAGGACAGTCTAAATTCATTTACTTGTTTTTATTTTACGGTTTTCAGTTAGCTAACTGATTTAGATTCAGCGTCCATCCTCAGCTGTCCATACTGATCTTAAACACAAGAGGAACCAAACGTAGGTTTACCTGCAGAGCTCATGTTTCATTGTTGGGTGTTTAAAAGCAAGTGTCCTGATTTTAAGTATTTCTTTTGATGCTTTGCTTCTTCTTGCATTGCAGTGTAACTACCTCAACAGCCATGGGAGAGGGTGTGAAGAAAGTGAAGAAATTATCAAACGGGCTGTCGGAGGAGAGGGAGAGCATGGCATGATGGGAGATCAAATCCTCTGTCTGTTGCGTGTGCCTCTGGACTTTGTGGCCGGCTACTGACGTTCTTGAAGAGCTTAACAGCTTGATGTGCAGAATTCCTGGTGGACTTTCTATTGCGATCACGTGGAGACACGGCGTTCCAGATTAATATGTCTATCTTTCTCTGTAAATGTTGCACAGACGGTATGAAGACTCCACACTACATCGCTCCATGATTCCTTTTGCCACTGTAGTTTTGTAGTTTTAATTTAATTGCTTGGTCCTGTGTTTTATTATCATTTTACTTTGGTAACGTGTGTGTGGTTTTTGATTTTCTCCATATGGTTGATTATTTTTATTTATGGCTTTCCTATGCATTGCTTGATCTTAGACACTCTGTGGCACTTTAATAGGAACATACTCCAGTCACGTGAACGTGTATGTGTGGTCACTGGGATCTGTAAAACTCTGCTGTCTCAGTGGTGTCTCCTTCAGCTATTATTTAAATGATTATTTCCTACTTCCTAATGAATACTTTTTTATGTAAATGTGCAGGGCCCAGAAAACATACATGACTCTGAATAATGCATTACTATGAATAAAATATACAGTCCTCTCGCTTAGTCAGGGTCTGACAGCTTCTTTATATTTCCTCAGTATTTGTGGGATATGAAAATAGATGAAGATGGACAACAATTGAATGGATCTTGGATGTCCACAACCATATATATCAAATGTAGGATGAAAATGATTTCAGGGATCTTGTAATTTATGGTTGTTGGTAATGCAATGGAGGGTTTTATTTTAATGTTTAATATTTAGCTTTTCCTCAGATATTTTTAAGCAAGCTTTATGAAATTGTGTTTCAGTATTAAATTGTGCAATGGTTTCATTTGTATGTCTTCGTATTTGATTGAAAGCGTGGGTGTGTATAATATATTGCTCCTTATTGTTGATTGTAGAGTTATTAATATTAAGATTTTGTTTTTCAACAGCTGTACATTTCACAGGATTAAGATTATTCTTAATTTTATAGCCAGTGTTTATCTTAAAAATAGTTTAAATCTAATTTAAGTCTCCAAACATCAAAATAGCATGTAGTCCTGTTCTAATATTTTATCATGTCTGAACACAGTAAACATTTGACAGTGTTGAGGCAAATGGATGGCTTATAATTATTCCCAAGTGTCTTGTGCTCTACTTCAGATAAAGTGCCATTAAAAGCATCTGATGTTGGCAAAATGTCACTGAGGGACTAATGATGATCTTTGGCAGCAGAGGACAAGAGAATCACAAATGTTAATTCTATTAATCTGCTTTAAAACAGTCTTCATTTGTTTTGTTCCTGTTTCATTATTTCCTAATAAAAAATAGCTGTAAATGCTAGATGGGGTGAAGCACAAAATGACGTTCTGACTTTGCCAAGGAGACAGCAAAGCTTTGCCAAAAGAGACATGCTAATGTTTTGCTAACTACGTAGCTCTTGTTTGGGACCAGTAATATTTAATTACCTGTAGAATCTTAAATAGAAATATTGGCTCTGTAAAATTATGTTCGTTTATCTCATGTTGATCTTTTTGTTTTTGTAGCACTCTTCATTGGAGATCATTGACAGTGTGTTGGTAAGAAAACTTTAGGTAAAAATGATTGGGACTCATTTAAGGCTAGTTTTCTGGCTAAAAGCAGTGCAATAGCATAGACGTGTGGAGTAGTTTGGGGGTTGCTTAAAAATGTGGAGGAACGTTCTAAGAATGTTCTTTTTGTAACGATTTTCAATTAGCAAACAAAAAGGAACGATTAAAATTTAGTATGTTTTTAGTATGTCAGTTTATATGTATGTAAAAGTCCATGTAAATCTCATACATTTTCTGGTTGTTAACCACAAGTTGCGTCCTTGTTTGACTTCCATCTTTGGCAGGTACATTAAATGTGTCCGCAAGGAAACACCTGCCAAATTTATCCTTCATCTGTGTGCTTAGATGGCATCTATGTCTATACAAGGACAAATCACAATTAAAAATCGTCTTTGATGTGACAAATAATTTTGATAACCCTAACCACAGTGATGCATATCCCTCTATTTTTTGATTTAAAATCTTTGCTTTAACTCAGAGGCCATAAGGTAATCTCATTTTTGAAAATTTCAGAAGCTCAATGACTGAGATTAAATATTCCATTATTGCAGGCTGTGCCAAAAAATCTCTCCCATCTCCCTGCCGTAACCTTTTGTGAAAAGCAAAGAATGAAACATTGTTTGAGATGCTACAGTTTTATGAGCTTTTAAAAAATGTTACCGATTATAGCATACATCATTTATGAAAGTGTTCCTTGTGAAACCAAATGCTTGTTTCAATGTCATCCCACAATCTTCAGATATAAACTTTCTGTCTAAAGTTTTAAAAATACTCAAAAGTGTCTCTCCTGGCCACCTTCCAGCCTATTTTCCTGCTGTGCGTTATCAATTCCTAAATTGATTCGCTTTCTATCCCTCTCCACATGCTATTTATAAACCTCTGTCACCTTCCAAATGATTTTTGCCTGCATTTAGTCATTTTTCCAGAATGTTCCTTGTTCCTGTTTTTGGTGACTATTTGCTCTCTTTGTGATTTATGCTCCCTCAGGGAGACCACTGCTTTGGTCTCATTTTTTATATTCCATTGTATTCGCATAATAATCCAAATATCATTTATTACAACAATATTGTATTATAATGATAACCAGGGACAAGTTTTCTAGAAAACAAAGCATACATCATGGGAAAAAACAAGGCAAACACAAATTTAACTGACTACAGCCTAGTTTTAAAACTGGTTCGCAAGATAGTTATTCCACAAAAAGTTACCAGATGCCTACAATATTACTATGTTGTGTAGCTAGGTATGTAGTTCAAATATGTTTTAGCAGGTTATGCTGTTAGCAAAAGCCTCTGGGCATTTATGGAGCAAATAAAAGCTGACTCAGCTTCCTCTCTGTTTCTGCTTTCTCAGTTTGAGACAAAAAGCAAACATTTGATCCTCTCTTTCTCTCTCTCTCTCTCTCTCTCTTTCTTCAGGACTGCTTGAATCAAACTTTCCCTGAGGAGTGAATTGGCCGGTATTTAAACTAGGCCAGCAGATTATAGCCAAGGCTGTATCAGTAGCTTACAGTACATGACATGCACCTGAGTATGTGCCTTTACTCTGTAGATCTGCACTATAATGAAAACTATAATACTATGTTTGAGATTATTCTTATGAATTTACCTCAACACCAGTTTATATTAAACTATTGTTATGCTTTTAAATACATAATGTTAATTTATGTTTTCTCCTCTTAAAATCTTGTGTTGGTAACGATGAATTGAGAATTAATTTAGCAATTAAGTATTCCAATATAATTGGATATTTGTCAAAATGGATTATAGATTAGAATTTAGTAAGGGCTTTTTAATAAAAATAACAAAGCAATGTTAGAAAAGCTTTGTTATGGACAGATTTGGGGGAAAAAGGATATTTCCATGCAGTAGAAGCAAAGCATTGGAGGTGTGGCTTCTGTTGTCAAGGACGACAGCATCAACACACAGAGTGGTGACACACACCCGTGCCCTCCCACACACACGCTCTCACAGAGAGCTGACGAATGCGTCTGCATGTCTCACTCAGTCAGTGGATCCATTCCTCTTACAGCAGATCTAGATAGACAGCAGCGGATTCCCAAAACAAGAGTGCCTCTCCCAGGCTTGAGAACTGATCAGAGCCCTTGATCAGAGCCCTTCCCCAAGAGGACAGCAGCAACTGGCTGGAGGACTGAAGGAGATTTAGGAAGGGGAGGAGGGACACCGGTTAACAGAAAAGCTCCTCTCTCTCTCTTTCTCTCTGTCTAAGGATAGAGAACTCTAGGCACTGCATGCTGTAATCACATTGCTTCTGTGTAATTTTCCCCTCTCAATTACTTGTTCTTCCTTTCTTATACTGGTGTGGATTAGGGGGGAAGGCAGAGCAGTATTGGGAAGGACTTTTGCATCTCTTGTGTGTTCCTCTCTCTGTCTTTATCTCCTTTTTTCTCTCTCTGTCAGTCTCTCTGTCTTTAAATGTAAGTGGAAGGTGGGCTCAGGGGGTGTGATTTAGGGAGTAGGATAAACATTGCGGACACTTGGAGAAATGGGAAAATCCAACAGCAAATTAAAGCCGGAGGTAGTGGAGGAGCTGTGTAGAAAGACTTACTGTAAGTATTGATTCTCCTTCTCATATTGTGCTGGTTAATTGCATGCAATAAACATCTAAGTATTATTATCTCTCTTTATTATCTCTCTGTGTTGTATTTAATTGGAGTCACACCTGTTATTGTACTTACCATCTTTACTAAGAAAAAAAGATTAATTTTTATAGAGTCAGCATAAAGTACAAGCTCAATAGAACTGTGCTAGTGTACTATTATGTGTGCATGTTTACAGGTGTGTGTCTTTGTGTGTGTATCAACCATTAATGTCCTATATTCTTGTTTATGGGTGATTCGTGTGAGGTTTGAGTGTTTTCTTGGTTCCATCCCTTTAAATCGATTGGGGATGATCATTTCTTGTCTGGCTTTATTGACTGTTCTCCATAACCAATCATATAATCATTAAATGTGTTTTGACTAGCATGGTATTCCTGTTGTTGGAAAATAATGTGCTCACTTGAACAGCTGCCAGCAACTCTCTCGTCGAGTATATAAGGTGTGAGGCTAACTGCTAATTGTGTTGCAACAGTCCTCCCTAAGGTGGAATAAACCTACTAGTATTAGCATTAACACATCAACAGGCTTTGACTAAATTAAATTATTCAAAG
>JAZGTK010015066.1:0-13406 GCA_036877625.1 Ambastaia sidthimunki
TTCTGCATTAACACAGTCAGCCAAATGAAGTGCAAGTTTAATTTTAGGCTTTCCCCCTGTTTTATTTATTTATAATCCTGTTACCTTACGTCATGTGACCTGTTCATTCCCTTTTGTGTATTTTCACAGGCCATAAAAGGTTTTACTTTTTGCTGCTCATGAAAAAAATCTCTAATCCCTGTGTGTTCTGCCAAGAAATTCTCTTAAAAGCGGTTGGGCTGATCATGTAACTGCACCCTTTCCACTTTATGAAAAATGACTTTTAAATAGCTTTGGTGGTGTCTTCCAAATATCTGTCACATTCACCCTCATTGTTGGGTCATGTAACAAATACCCTTAAAAAACCTTATTATTGCCAACAGCTCCCTGCTAGCTACAGAAAGCTGTGCAGCCCGAGTTTATCTTACACTGTCTCTGCTCTGTGTATTCAACATCAAAATACTGGACCATCTTTCTCAGGTGTGGTACAGAGTACAGCAGGACGATAACTGATGGTGGTCTTATCCACCGCACCTGTGTCACTGACCATGACTGGACTTGAATATAGATTAAACATCACTAACTGACTGATGCATTCATCATCCAACAACAATAAAAACAGCTGCAAATGTGCAAAAATCTTTGCCAAATTCATTTGATTTTTGGTGGATAAGAGGGTTGGAGGAGGTTCAGAGATAGTGAAAGACCTAAAGCTGCAATATGTAACTTTTTAGGTTACAAAAGAACAAAATACAGTTATTGCACAAGTACATAAAAGATCAAATCTGGCAAAAGAAAGTTAATATTAATGATTTATAATCTGATGTATTGGGTTCCGTTTTGTGAGAAATGTCAGTTTGATGTAATTTGACTGTGTGCTTAAAATTTATACTATATATTATAAAGTGTTGATTGAAAAATGTTTGTATTCTTTCTGATGATATATTTTCTGCAAGTTTAGCAAAGTTTCAGACATTGAGATCTCTTCTGAAACGTTGAAAGAGGTGGATCAGTGTTTTACTATTATACTGTATATACAGTAGTTAATATGAAACTCCAAATAAGGCGCTAGCTGTGATTAAACTGCTTATTAAAATCTTATCGAGTCATTCATTAATCTTCTAATGTACAACCTGCTGAAAATGTTTCTAAGAGGCTCAGCTGCCTCTCCATCAGTAAGTTGTTGCATCTGCATTGTAATTGCTGCTTAACTGTCTGTTGTGCAACGATTCGCCAAAAACTGACCAGACTGTTTTCTGATAGGTGGCCCAGGCAGATGGTCTCATCCAATGGGCTGTGTCGATACGGCACCCGCATCGACTGCTGCTGGGGTTGGACGCGTGTTTCCTGGGGCCAGTGTCAGCGTGAGTAGCTACTGCTTGAGGGGGTGAACTGGGCTATGTGGGGCAAGCTTAAGGGGCATCTACACTACCTAGGGGCTATAACCTTCTACAGCTCTTAGCAATAGCACCACAAGTCACCAGATCATTGGAGAAAATACCATGTTTGAAACGAGTTGCCTCTCAAAATGTTATTACTAAAGACAACACTTAATCCAAAGTGTGGCATTCAGTTTCAAATGCTGATTTGTTACCGTGGTCCATTTGATTCATCATGAAATGAACTAGTGACTTGTATTGCTTTTATAAAAGTGTTAGTGAGCGTTAAGGTCAAGTTACACGGCTACCTCTTGGGAAATATCGCTTCCATATTTCACGCAACTAACACAAGAATAATCGCAAGAAAATATCTCGGCGTAATCCACTTTCCCTTTGAAAATATTCTACATGACACCCAATATTATGTGGTTCAGTCATTTGGAATAATTAAAAGGTGCAAAGAGTAGCTGCAGTAACAGCTCAGCATTCCTGCCGACTGGGTTTTGAGCCTGTTAAAAGCCTTATAATTGAATTAATTGCATACTGGTTACCACTGCGTGAAAAAAGCCTAGAGAAATGTTTTTACAGTAGTGCTGCTCAAAACTTTTACTGTTCAAAAAAAGTGTTAAACTTGTTAGTATGACACCCGTATAAACTTGACATTGTTGTACAGACATTGTTGTCCAGAATTATGTTATTGCTTCAACTGGACGTCGAATGGCAGTCAAAAAAATTCTGTCAATTTATTTATACTCTAGAATGACACAGAGACTGGAGATCTGGCCTCTTTAACACGGGCCAGAATGCAACCACCCCAAACATGTTAGCAATTGCATTGTGACCCCTTTGACAACCATCCACAACATGTTGAGTTTCACACGGGCAAGCAGCGTTCTGTAGACGATGAACTTTCTGTAGATGATGTAAGAATCTAGTTAAATTTAGTTGTTTCCTGTCAAAGGGTTACCCATAATGCATTTAGTTGAGTCAAGCTTGGACTGTATCAGATCTCTCATGTGTGCTCCCTAAAAACAGGTGTGCATTAATTTTACACTAGAAATGAGGAGACCACTCAAATCCTGCAGCACATTAATCAGCTAATGATTTTCAAGTACAGATTAGCACATTTTATTGCGTTATCATGCAGTCGAGGATGTGCATGCACTGCTCGTGTTAATAACGTTTTACGCTTCATTTATCTGGTGCCATATGTCTGTCGCAAAGCCAGAAACGCCAGACGCAGCACAAACTTCTGCGCAAGTGTTTGACTGGGCGAAATGGAAACTGCCTAGCGCTGATTCACTCTCCGTGACGCATGACAATATTAGCGGCACAATGTAGCGGGCAGCCTGACAAATGCGAGATTCTCTGCATGGCTTGTGCACATGATGGACCAGCTGTCGTCTTCGCTGCAGAATTGCAGTTTATCTGGGGTCGCACGCCCGCAGGCTTCAAAAGGCTTCGGGTCTTCAACGCTTCTGCTCTTGTGCTTGTCATTTTGTTTTTTGTCATTTTCTGTCTGGTTTTGTTTTCTGTTTGTGTGATTGTGTGCAAACGTCTCTCACACTTCACATGGAGGAGGTTTTGCCTTTGGCTGTGTCGCAGTAAATAACGCATTTGCCCTCATGGTGCTGATATCCACAAAGGCCAAATGATTTCTTTAGCCTGACTCTGGTTGATACCAGTGGGGTGTTTGCCTGGAGTTATTTTTATTTTGTTAAATATAAATTCATATTCTGTTTGATGTTTACATGGTTTCTAGATTAAGGGCATTAAATCATTTACCTTTCACCTGAGGGCTATTAACAGGAAACAGATACTGTCATATTTTTAATGTGGTTATTTTTAAATAATGTTCATTGAAACCAAAGCTTTCATTAAGTTGCATTTAAAAACATGTTGACATTGCTTTAGAAAGTAATGGCTACAAAAATACAAAACTAAGCATATTTTGAGTCTTTATTTTTAGTTCAGCTGTTATTAATAATCATTACATCTTGTTTTTGGATCATTAGTCATTAAATTCTCTGTGAACGCTGCAGGTGTCATAAGCATCTCACGCATGAAGCTACACCATTAATTTAACCGAGCCGGTGGTCATAGAAAACCGGCCCACTAACAAATCATTCAGTGTTTTAAAGTCACCTCAAGTTCGTTTACAAAGTCCTAACTCAGCCAAAAGTAGTGGTGTCCCAGTAAATACATACATATTTACCAGTTTGCTCCATTTCGTCCAATATGTGGACAGGTTATGAACATATTAGACAGATATCATTAGAGCAAACAGCCAATCACAGCAGCCGATTAATACTTAAGACCACCCCTTCCACTGCAACTTAGTCTGCTGATGTCACTGATGGACAGTTGACAAATGATTCCATTTCCTGTTTCATAATATTGGTTTTGTTTTTCTCCCATCAGTGATTTTTCTTATACAGTGTTTTTGAAGGTGGCCATGTCTACCTTCCCCGCTCGAGAGGAAACCGCCTCCGGTCGATACAGATGACTGAAATCAGTAATTTGAAGTCAATAAATATTCACAGCGGGCACTGAACCAAACGGCAGATTCTATATCTGCTCTGAGAGACAGACAGCAGGACTGTCAGGGCTCTTTACTCAGGTAAAGAACTCGCAATTTCGGCACAGAATAGAAAGTGTGTGGGGGCCGTTAAAGGCGCCATCAGTACTGATTACAGGACCACTGCATCTCACATCTGTGATGAAATTGCTGCTGTTTGTTCTGGCCGCCTCATGATCCCACAAGGTGAGTACATACATTGAAAGTGAAGGCCCTAATAAATGCAGCCCCAAACACAGAGTCCTCTGGGAAACTGAACTGCACTATTTTCAAATGCTTTCCTAATATTTTTTCAGTCAAAGCTTTACTAGCACTGCAGTCCAGCCCTGTTAACTACAACATAAAGCTGAAATATTTGACTTTCTCCACAGCTAGATGTAGAAGCAACCCTTCGCTTCATGGGCTGAACAGTTCATTAAAATTTTACCTCAAACAGCTGAAATTCGATTGGTCACTTATAAAACCCCAATCTAGCGTTAACAAAGATCTGAGGATGAGGATGAATTTTTATAAAGTTATTTCAAGAGATTTTTTTGTCAGTACTGATAGCCAGCCATTATTTTTAATTTTCTAAACAAAAATGTATGCTCAATAACAGATATTAGAAATCTTTATGGCGTATGGTTTATGTTATAGCAAAATAAGACCTTATTTTTTATTTACACAAATTAAGCACCATTTACTGATAATTGACTGATGTATAGTTGTTAACTACAACTATACTGTAATCTTTTCTAACATTTAGGACGATGGCTCTGGTCACCGTGTGGAATGTGAGAGACTGACCGTTGTGTGTGTCTGTGTACTGTGCTGTCCATCAACCGCATGGCTCTCATATAATGTTTTCGCCTCATTTAGACAAAGCTTTCTGTTTTGTTTTTTGTCTGGTGGTTTATTTTGCAGCCCTCTACGTCTTAACCCGCAGAGTAATCGGGATAAGGTGCCAACCCCAAGGTTAGCACCACATCATATTTCCTTTGCAATCATCTTGGCTGAGCGTCATTCCGTGCGTGTACATCCTCTGAATTCCAAGTTCCTGTTTATTTATAGCCCCCCCCCAACACACACACTCTTCCTTTGAGAATATCCTGATATCCTGTGAACACTTCACACCTGCTCTGGCTTCTATATGAATTTCTGGACGCTCTGAGATGTTTGGATATCCCTCTTTATTTTCACTTGTTTTGTTTGTTTCTGTACGTCAGAATGAATGATGAAGGATCTTACTTATGTGGTCCACAGGGATTTGTACCTCATTTCCCTATTTATTTAATAGGAGTGTCACAATATTCAGAATCGAAAAACCACAGTACACGACCCAGGGCACACATCTCACCGAACACCCCCTACTACCACTGAAGATGTAGAACGTTTACTGGTGCTACAATTTGTAAAATGATCTGTTTTATCATGTCCAAATAAAATGATTGAGAAGTTCAGAAATGTTGTACCAGGACCAACACAGATTTTGATCCAACAGCATCTGTTTCCTGTTAGAATCACAGTCACACTGTTATGTTATATTCTTAGCCAGACTCTGTAACTCATGTAGAATTTACCAATTACATTTTCCAGTGTATTACACGTGCGTCATGGATTGAAAGATATGCCATGCTGAGAATGAAGGTCTGAGGGTTGAGGAGCACTTGTGAGTGAGAGAAGCTTTTTATAACGCCAGCGAGACGTTTGATGTGGTCAGTCGGGGTTCTTCCCGGGCCGTTTCTCCTGTGGTTTGTGCTCCAGCATTTCTCAGAACCGGACCTCAGCAGATAGGTTTCCTTTTAAAGCCCTACTTAAGCACCTTATACGTCAGCACTTAAAAATATAACCAGTCCCTGTGATCGTGTTCCAGGTTTCCAGGTTTAATCCCTGATTTCATCACATTTGATAACTGTCTGGTTGGCTAGATAAGGTAGCAGCACAGATAAACTCTTTAGGCGAAGAACTTTGGCGCTTCCTTCAGTCTCTCTGGCCAGCTCTGGTTTTACCACCAAATTAGGGGCCGTGTTTGTCCTTAAGTGTAAACTCCAGGGTTTGATCTCGCTGTCTAACCCCTGTATTGAATATCAGGTTAGAAGCGACGTGGTCGCATCTCTTTGATTTGCTTACACAGTCTAATCAGATGAGACTGGTCGATTCCTATCTGCTTATTTTGGCTGAGTGGTTTAGTGCTTGTCCTCCTCTGTGCAGTTTGAATGGCATTTAGATACTGAAGTGACATGTTTGTGCAACAATTGGGACTCTTGCTGTATGTATATTTGACTCAATTGATTTTGAGCTGAACAGGAAACACAAATGTTGTAGCTCTTTGTTCTGAACACATTGTCATTAAATTGTTAATCGTGTCATTCCTTTCATACCACAGAAAGAATGTGTGGCGTTTGGAGGAAACGTCTTTTTGTCAGATATATTTTGCAAGATAGTTTGCGCTCTGACGGCTCCTCTCTAATTCTGTGAATGACAACACAGAAGAAAATTAGAAGTAAATTAGCACCTCTGATGTGCTTCTATAATTGGAGACTCAATGAAGCTTTTAATGGAAATTAGTCTCAGCTGACTGCAGGTTGGGAGGTATAAGCCACGCTTGAGTGTTCTGCTGGAACTTAGCCTGGCTTAGTCAAGTTCAGTCTAGAAGTTCCAGGATAAGACTTCAATACTTCTAACAGCTTCGTACTATAATTAAGCTCAATTTTTTCCACACTGGGATGACCTGAATTCACTCTATTTTTATATGTAAACAAACACAGTATGTCCGTATTGGAACATACTTCAGTGTCGTAAAATTAGGTCTTGATATGAAAGATCCATTTGTTTAATTTTCACACAGTGCAAGGGATTGTGGGTAAGAGTACAGTTGGCAGGATTCTTTGGTGTGCTGTTTTCAGCATAATTTGATTTGGGACACAGTACTCTTAATCTGGTACTATGTAGGACGTGTTATCTGCATTGCTGTTTAGCACCAAGGATCCAAACCCAAAATCCTGTAGGACACACTTGAACAAATACATTGAGAATTAGTCTTTGTCTTTTGGAATTTCTTGGTTTTTGAAGATTGCAGAGTTTGACTCCCCACAAATCTCCACCAGCCCCTGATCTTAGATCTTAGAAGTTCCTGATGTTCTTCAGCTCTGGATGGGCTTCCAGTCCAAACGTGAGATGTATTGATCCGTCCAGCAGAAGAGAGGTGGACGGTACACTCTGCATGTCCCAAGTTCATTAAAATGACCAAAGCAAACACTGTATTATTGATGCAGGCAGCCAGCGTTCCAAAATGACATTTTTGTGGATCTTGCCTTAAGGTCTAATTGTACAAACACTTGTTCTTGTTGCCAACAGCAATGTGTGATTTTGTTTTAGTACAAACACCACAGGTGGTTTTATGCTAAATGTTTTGTAATGTCTATTACATGAACACTGAGATTTGGTTTTAAATTATACAATTATCTTTTTGTCTACAGCGGTTTGTCAACATGGATGCAAGCATGGAGAATGCGTGGGAGCCAACAAATGCAAGTGTCATCCAGGTTATACGGGGAAAACATGCAACCAGGGTAAGAGCTGAAGTGTAAATAGATTAAGTGCATTTATTTCTCTCTTATTTCTCTGTTATGTGAAGTTTTGATGGACTGCACGTCAGACTCGATAGCGATTTATTATTAAATCAGACTAAATTTTCTTCAAAATCTGATTTTGTTTGTGTTTGTATTGTAGTGTACATTTGTAGTTCCACTTTGTTTTAAAATTTTAGCGAATATATATTTTATTTTAAGTTAACAAGTGGAACATTTTTCACTGCTATTTTGTTATATTTTGGTAAAGAAACGTTTTGATGGGCAATTCTAAAGATTCAGCAGCGACTTTATTTAATGTCGTCTTGACTTCAGTCTGATCAGCTAATCAGCAACGTATTGACATTTTTGAGATGTTCTGTTGAGCTTAAGCAAGCAAGACTTCCTATAAACAGATAACGTCTCAGTTACGGCCCTAAGAACACCCGCCAAAAATAAAACTGAGCCATGGGAGCAGATTCTGTCTGAAGTCGTCTCATCAGAGGAGCGCTGAGATAACCCCTGATTTAAAACAGCACATTTCCATTTGAGAGGAGAGAGCTGGGAGTCTTACTTAAGATTCTGCCTTGAGAAGTGTAATTAAAAGACAGGGCTGGATAGAAAACGAACCCCCTCAGGTATAAGAAAGCGAATCTTTTAGGTTTGTCTTGCGTCATGGTTTCACGTCAGGTTGATGAGATCGCTGTCTTCAGGACTGAATTCATTCTCACGACGACCAGGCGACGTTTCTACCGTCTTATTGAGGCTCTTACAGCAGAACAGATTAAATGTATAGATGGTTTTAAGAGGAAATGGGTGATTTGGGGACGTCAGGGGTTTGCTTGTCTTGACAGGTGCCTTTAGGAGCAAACGCCCGGGTGGCACATTAAAATGATCAGTGATAACAATCAAGCCTTTCTTTTTTTTCAGCAGGGGCTGCTGAAGGTCTCTCAAAGCCTCAAAGTGTTTTTGTTATCAGATTAATCCAAACCATCAGCATGCTAATTAAATTAGATCTCCCAAGATGCCCTTCACTTTTATTTCATTCCATTTTTTATATTTACTGATTATTTTTGATTGATTTTTAAACAGACTTCAACAGAATATTCGGTTACATAGCAAGCTTTTCGAATTGGCGTCTGTATAGCTGAAATACAAATACAGCACCTGACATGAAATATTGGTTTGAGTTGAACTGATGTAAACTCCATTAACTGACTCTAGTTTTTGATCGCTTTTACTCAAATCTTTCGAGACTAAATCAAAGTCACTAACTTGCAGAAAATCCGACAAGCAGTTTTTTTGCTATTAAGTCGTGATTAGCATTAGCCACCTTTGATCTGCTTCATTCCGTCAGCGCCTGCAGTCGCTCCTCGCTGTAGCATCGCTGTCATGGAGACGGGCAGATATAAGGCAGACGGCATCTTCACCCAGAACAAATAAAGCCATTAAAGCGTTAATCCATTTAGGAGTGAAATGACACTGAGAGGCATTTGGCCCGCCGCGGATTCAATCCATTTAATAAGATGCTAATTTTCTGCGGGGGTCTTGATAAATGAGAATCTGCTTACCTGGTGTTCCTCGTAGCTGTCAGGAATCCATTACACGGGACCTGAACATTGAGCTGTGTGGAGTTCTGGAGGTGATGGGAAATCTGTTTTGGTGAATGGACGTTTAATGATGTTCTGAGGTCGACTTATTTAGTGCCATCCATTATGTAAACAGAGTTGAGCAATTATTTCCTTTGCAAACAGTAAACAGACCTCCCTAGTCCATCTGATCTATTTATGACAACTAAGGAAAGAATGGCTAGCTCATAAATTGAGCTTGTTAACTTAATGCCAAAATCTGATAACTGTAACAACATCTGTAAAGTTTTTAAAATCATTCTAAGGTGAATAGAACAGCAAAGTTCAGACCGCAACTATAATGTATCAATACAGAGAAATAATGTCATTAGAATCCAATCAGCCAATTAGAATCCAATAACATTCAAAAGGCTCGTGCATTTACTATCGTTCATTGGTGTGGACACGCATAGTTTTCATAATAGTTATGTTTATAGTAATCGTTGTCTCATTGGCCTTTATGCATCCACAACTTAATATTAAGTATTAAGTTTAAGAACTAAGTAATATTCAGTATATTTTATAGGTCCAAATTCCCACTCATCATAACTGTACAACAGAAAATGTGACTCACACCTGTTACAGACAGGGTGTGAAAGTCAGACACAGGGTGGAAAGTGGTTCAGAAAAAACAAACTTTGACTGTTTTGGGTAAAGACACCTTGACTAATGCAATAGTAAATGCTACAGAAGTGTAAACTACAGCCTCTTTGATGTCTTGTTCCAGTCCCTGAAACTGATTCAGTCTCTCAGTGCTGGTCTGAGCACAAACTCAGCTGCCTGCGTCATTCATCTCATTCATCTCAATGCTACAGTTTCATCAAGCATAATAATGCTTCATGCGTTTGTTTATGGAAAACGCAGTTTGTTTCCATGTGATAGTTAAAAGTTGCAAAGGCAAGCACAGATGAAGCACGTGTTTTTTTCCAGCGTAAATTACAGACACTGCAGGTATGTTTGAAAGCAGAGAGACTATTAACAGTTTAAATAGCTAATGCTTCAGGACCTCTGGGCTGTTTTTAGGTTTGGTTTTGTACTTCTAATAATAATGTTAGCCGATCCAGATGAACATGAGGCAGGATTTTCAGGCGCGTCACCATGTAATTATGCAGCTGAAAACTGAACCCTGCCAAGTTTTGTCTTTTATTTTCTTCAAAACACAGTTCAAAAAAACACCCTACCATCATCTATATTTCCATCTTCTGCAGGAATGTAATGATGTTTGTTTTTTGCCTTTAATACAAAAGAAAATAAAAACTGACCCTGTTTATATTCTTAAGGTCAAAGTTCTACACAATATAATCAATTTCTTCTCCTCTGAAACGACTTTTCTGCTGATGTCACTACAGCATTGTGGGATAGGAGAAATATTAACCAATGAAATCATTTCTCCAGGGATGCAGTCTGCTCAAAGGTGTGTTTTATAAACATTTTTGTGTGCTATTCTCTCTGTTCTCCTCAACGTGAAAGAAGAACAGGGCTATGTTAACCCCCTAATATGGCACGCCCACCCTCCTGTTTTTGTTCCAATGGACCACCAGCCGATGGGGGTGCCTACAGAGGGTGAGCTAATCCTCTACCAATTTTCACATTAAACCGCTTACCGGACGACGCCTGTGTCCGCCCCAGCTGCCGCCCCTCCGGGCCACGTGCATGGTGCGGCCCGCTTAGCCGAGCGAGACAGAGCACATTCCTGTTCCCTCTCTACTTCCAACAGATCCCAAAGCTCAGGCATGGCCGGAATGACACGGAGAAAGCCAAGCATGCCCTGGCAGAAACATACACACAAAGCCGTTTAAAGAGGCTATGCTGGTTCACACTGCTCTTTTTATACCACACACACACGTCTTGTCTGTCAGTTCCTCTGAACTTCTGAACCAGAACATCTTTCATCTGTGAGCACTCAACTGGCTGCCAGGCTGTTGATTTTCCGTGTTTTTCTTTACTTTCTTTTTGTGTTCTCTTCATCTGTTTTCTATCTCAGACGCTTCTCAAGTTTCAAAACAAGTATCCTGTCACTTAAAGTAATACTTGCCATGTAATCATTGCTGTTGTTTTTGTTGTCCACTTTTGAGGGCCCTTGAGGTATTTCTCCTCACGATTTATCAAGCAAACCTGAGGTATGAGTTCAAGTGAACTGACCCAACAAAACTTTCTCCTCCCATCAGTTGTTTCCACCAGACTGAACAATATAGCTTCTTTATTTCTCATTATTAGTTTTTGCAGTGCACATTTTGCCGTCTCCTGTCAGATACGGCTATTCTGGGAATGCGGTATTTTTTTCTGCTGTTTTCAGCTTTATTTTAGCAAGCAAACGGGCCAATGAGTCTTCAGCGATGGGCGGAAAAGTCTCTCTTCACCTCCCCTGACATTAGCTGGAGTTAGTGCCGAATAACTTGAGCGGTTTTCTAAACATTTTTATGAGAGCATTTTGTGCACATGCTGTGGGGAGAGTTAGTGCCTACAGCACTGAGATGTCAGAGGAGCTACAGATGCTGGAGGAGAAATATACTGTGAGCGAGAAGTAAAGGCATACTGATGATTTGTCTTCTGTTAGAGGGGCAGGTCAGGTTAAACGTTTCAGCGTAGCGCATTATTATTGCTAAAAATCTGCCATGATTTACTCACCACCATCTAAACGTTTTTTCCCCTGTGGAGCAGAGAAGAACTACACAATCACATATAGTGCATCAAAACTAATAATGCCAGCTTTGACTTCACAGCAGAGTGGAAGATATGCTATAAATACCAGTTTAACTTTTGCTGTGTTTCGCACATTAAATAACAAATAGCAATAAAAACGAATAGATTTATAGATTTTTCATTAATGGCAAAGAGCAACTGTTACATTCTGCAAAAATCTCCTTTTGAGTTTCACTGAAATCAGTCTTTGAAAAGGTTTGTATGTTTGGATGAGGGTAAACATGACAGATTTTTTTTAGGTGAATTATTGTAATATTTATAGTGAACTATAATTTTTTAGTTTATTTATTTTTTTCTCCATATATCTATTCTGCAGTTAAAACCTTTTTAACAGCTTTTTAACAGTTTTAACAAATACCCAGATGATATCCAGGAGAAAAGTGTCCAAGCAAGTGTCACTGTCAGTCAATTAGATTCACAATCATCACAGAATTGATGCCATTTATAGTGTAGTATTATTTACCATTTAATATTATATTTCATGTAGAAACAGAGATGTATTTTGCCACCTCTCGCTAATGTGCAGTATATGTTGAGTGACACAGGGAAGTTATTGTAGCTGACTGCCCTCACCTCTGCTAATCATAAGAGTCAAGTGACCTCCCTGCCGTGCCCATTACCATTAATACAGCCTGTGCCATTCATCTATTTAAATCTCAGCCACCTGTCATAAATATATCCTGCAGGGGGTTTCTAATGCATTCCGCACATAACCGACCTCCAAAGATGGCGCCGTTCTTACCGCACTGGGTCACGCTGAAGATCCTCATACGGGCCGGGAGGATCTATTTTCAGTCTGGTGCAAATGAGTCTGTGAGCATCATGCTACATGAACTTTAAACCTGACTGTGTACTTGACAGTATTGAGATGTAGGTGATATAGTGTCCACATGTCCTAAACACGGTATGTATTGCATGTGTGGACATTGTGGTGCCTTTAGCAGAAAGAGCTGTAAAACTGTAAATACAATATCCCACTTAATAGTGTAAAAATGGAAGCCATCATTGGTCAAGCCCTTGATTAAAGTGTTTGTGTTCAGAGTGTAGAAACAGGTCGATAGTTTAAAAAAAAATGTAGAATATTTTTAATACTTTCAAAGTCTAGAAAGAGTTAAATAGTTGATTTGTGAGAATGATGGACATTACTCATTGATATGGGAAACACAGGTTTAGTGTTGACGTTGAAGATCATGTCTGTTGTAGACACATTGTTGTGTTCAGAGGTGGGTTTGTCCAAACACGATGGTCCACAATTTCTCCTGCCCGTAGACATCAGCTGTCAGGTTGGAGAGGACTAACTTTTCAGACGTGCCCTCTGGTTCAACCCCGACTCGTGCTTCTCTCACGTGAGGAACTTCTAACCTGGCTGTTGTTTTTCTGTTTGCAGATCTGAATGAATGTGGCCTGAAGCCCCGGCCGTGCAAACACAGGTGCATGAACACATACGGCAGCTACAAGTGTTACTGCCTCAACGGATACATGCTGCTGCCTGATGGGAGCTGCGGAAGTGAGTCATTTTGTGTTTCTCACGTCCAGCCTCACGTCTGCTGGTGTTTTGTTCAGTAGCTCTTAATTGTCTTCTGTAAGTGTA
>JAZGTK010015067.1:0-13406 GCA_036877625.1 Ambastaia sidthimunki
TAGGAGCCGCTTTATGGAGGAGTATGACAAGCAGGTAGGTTAGGAGCATGCATTACTTATTTATAAAATTCATGCAGCATTTTTGTTTTATAGCGTTGTACAGCGTAGTATTAATAATGGTGTACTAATGGTATGAGCGCCAATAAAGCCTGTAACCACTAGAGGGTGATCTATTTCTTTTAATTGACATTGATGACCTACAGCAATCCATAAAGCCGGTCATGTGAACTTAGAAATGTTTGGCAGTGAAGAACCGTATTGCTGAGATCAAGACCAGCTGAGAAATTTAACAATGCACTCCTGACCCGAACGGCTAAAATACTGGTGACAGTTCTCATATGATTTAGCTTTGAGAATATGTGAGTGTACAAACATTAAAGATTTACCTAATTTTGCAAATGAAGTGATTCGAAAGCCAGCTTAAGTTTGTTAAAGTATTAAATTACGGTAAAGTTTGATGAGTTTATCCAATACAGTTTATGGTTAGCGTTCGGCTTTTCATTATTACATTAATCCGCGTGCGCTGTGCTGTCCGCATGCGTCGTGCTGTAATGACCAGAGTTGCCCTGTCATTGTTTACAAGCTTCTGGGGAAAACAAATGCAATGGCACCGTTGTGCACCAGGGTGACATGCCAGTTCAGTAATCCTCAGTGTGGTGTTTACGTGAGGCAGGCCTCATTAAAACCTCGGGTACTTGACGAACAGCTGCTGCATTGCCTCAGCTTGTCTGTTTCTGCTGGCAGCTGTCGATGTGAGCCCAGTTGTCTTACCCTGGTTTTACACTCTGACCCCTGTCCTCCCATCCTCCTGTAGTTATGGGTTTATAGTCACAAAACTTGGTTTCACTCCTGGTTTCACACTCAGGTCTGGTTTTGCAGTTAGTAACTAGGTAAAAAGATTTAAATGGATGGCATTAAACCTTTTTAAAGAAAATTTAAAGAAAATGCAACTACTAAGCTAAAAAACTTTTTTTAAAAACTAACTTGCATTGTTATATGTTGACTTTACAAACAAAACTGAAGTTTACTAATAAACATTTGGTTGCTGTTTTTAGGTTAATTTCAGTTTATTAAATTAATTGGTTTCTATTATTCTTTACGCAAATAGGTATTTAATGTTACCTTAATACCTATTTAATTTGATACATTAATCAAAGTAATATTTGTCATCTGTAGTGATAATTGTTTGTTTATCCGTACATTGTGATGTATGTGCCAACCTGGGTTGTTTTGTCCTGTGGTTGCGTGGGTTGGCATGTGCTTTAATGTTGTGAAACTTGAGTTTATGTTTCAAACTGTTGCTTGTCTGTGAGTGGTATGTTGAGTCTTTCGAATGACACAGCCATTTGTGTGCCTAGGAGCCATAATAATCCTTCCTTACGTTTCTTCACTGTTCTCATTGGAGATATTTTCTGCTGTCCCAAACAAGAAGCCAATCAGTTATCAGGGCACTAAGAAAAAAAGGGTGTGTCTAGAAACTCAGCAGCTCATTGGAGAAAGTGTGAGTGAGGGGTAGATGGGCAAGTTGTTTGCTGGCCAGCTGACCAGCCATATCTCTTTCATCACAGTCAAATGACCAAATAATAAAAAGACTAATAATAAACAATAAAGAACGCTATAACTATATTTAAGTAATGAAGAGTTATTGGACCAATACAGTTATGTTTTAATGCTATAGGTATAGGTCTTTTCAGAGAATGATGTCTTAAAATAATAAAGATAAAACTACTTAATTATTAAACTTTCTAAAAAATGTGATACATATTCCAGTATTCATTGACCTTATTACACACACTACAAATCAGAAAAGACTGTAAAAAGTCTAGGTAAAAAGTTTTTGTGATGTCTTTTATATAATTTAAATGATAATTATAATTCAGTAAGAAAAATAATCTCATCCAAAACACTGTCCCCAGAGGGTCTCATTCTATGAAAAGGGGGTATTAAGAGGGTATTAGATAGAGTGTTTGTACGTGTGTGTGTTTATGCCCCACCACCCTGCACGGTCTGTCTGATGTCTGCTGGAGGAATGCTATGTGACTATGGTATTTTTAGATCTGACTGGTTGAAATAGTGAAGCTCAGGCCCGGCTCAACATAAACACAAGCTGGTGTGGCTTCATGCAACACTTTGTGAGCTGTGGAACGTATCACTGACCCACTCACCTTCTGACACAAGTACATTATAAACGCTTTTCATGTTGAAACCTAGAGCTTTTGAGATGACTGCAGAAGACCATGGATCAACATTGAGGTAAAAAAAGTTTAAATATGTTAATTGTATGGATACTTAGCATCAGGATAATATAAATTAAACCCCCAAGTAATTAGTTCTAATGTAAACATACACAAGATAACACAAGGTAATTTCAACTTATACTCTTTATATATATTTTACATGCTCTTCATATGTTTGTGTTCTATATTTGTATTTTTGGGAAATGTGATTTTATGACATAGTGACACTTACTACTGCTTAACCTTTTATTGAAAGCCAGTACTGTAATTACACCACCTAAATGTGTCATATTTCAAATGTGAGGATGTTCTGAATTATTGTAAATGTCAGTCATGCATCAGATGCATCAGAGGTCGGCTGTCTCCACGGGTCTTGTTTGGAAACATTTGCTTGGTGAAATTTCATGTTGATTGTTGGAGTGACTTTATAGGTATTGATACGTGCGTAGAGGCCCCTCAGTAATGGAGCCCATCATTGTGTTGGTGTTATCTTCTCTGAAAACCATACACAGGTCAAAAACATTGTTGAAGTTCTTCAGTTGGCAGTGCTAATGTTTCTTTTGCCCTCATTTTACAAATGAATAAAGGAGGTAGATTTTTTGCCGCTGTTTGTTTTAGGCTATTTTAGTGCACTGTCGCCAGGCTTGTTTGAGTAATAGACAAGTAGCTTTCTTCTGTGTTGTTTTAACGATTAGCGATGGAAAGCAGCTCAGAGCTGTTTGGGTTTGGGAATCCAGTGTCACCTGTTGTGGGAATTTACATGGATATTAGGGGCTTTTCTACACATTTTGTGAAGCTTAGCTGATTTCGGTTGGCTGGGGTTTTGTTGAGGCAATATTATATTTTTATTATGTTTCATTATTATATTTGTCTGATAAAAGTTCACATAACATTTTAACTTAGAAGCTGCCAATGGAAAACATGGCAAGCAGTTTGATTTTAAATAGTGTTGACTATCCCTGTAACTAAAGACAAAATCTCCCCACACTTACGAGCCCAACTGCATCATGTGGGAATCACACCTCATTGATCTTCAGTCATCAGCTATGGTTTGGGTTGGGCAAGCTTGAGGTCACTTTCTCTGGCACTTTTTCTAATCTAGAAGCGTATCAACACATGTTTTATGGTGAAACGCTAATGTGAGCTCTGTTGCCCCATAGTCACACGCGCCCCATGTGCCCCGTTTAATAGGAAACCTCCGGTGGGGAAACATGTTTCTGCAATGCTTAGGTGACTGTTTTATGACCTTATGGAGGAAGCACAGCTAGATCTGATTTGTGGGAGAGGGTCTAATTGCTCTATGGCGTGTGTTTGTTTAAGTTTAGGGCTGGTGTGTTTGTAATGTCAAGCTTTGTGTTTTAATTTTTTGACACATTTAGCGACTTTAGGTGGTGCTGTTTTGTGTTTTGGCAGTGGGAAATATAGGGCGACAGCTGTGAGAGGGCAGGGGTGTGGGGTATAATAGAAGATAAAGGGCATTAACAGGCTGCCTGTTAATAGATGCTTCGTCTGTGCCAAGGAATTCCAGATACCTTATCTTAAAAGTCATGCTAATTCATTGAGAGCCAAAAGATCAAGGTTTGACCAAGGAAATATTTACTCTGCTTTATTCTTGTTATTATTAGCAGCCCACCTCTGGTATTTTCTTAAAGCATTTTTATTTTGTTTCCAAAACAAAGTGTATATGTGTAAACATCTCGTGTTATGTCAAATGTAATGTAAACTCAACAAACAGTCTCGTTTTTTAAATCAAAGAATAGTGATTTAATGGTAGTGAAAACATGTTTGTTGAGTTTAAAGTTTCATTTAAAGCGTTACTGATTATCAGTTGGCACTTAAAATCTCTAAATGTCTATCTTGCATCCTAGAAATAAAGAAAGTCCTTGATTTAGAGAAAGCAAGACATTTATTACGCATGCAACCCTTCCCATTATAATCAGGTGTGCCCAGGTTGACTCCATTTCGATTATCCCATAAACCTATTGTAGTGCTAAGTGAGAAGAATTCTCTTGTAAATTGCTGTAACTGGATCACCACTAAGACTGGGAAGTGTCTCACACAAGCAGTTTTCACCCTGATGGTGCTGGAATCAGTCTTCAAAAGCCTGACATGCTGTGTAGCTATTGTTATAGGCACTCCATCCATTTAATTCAAGCCTGATTTTGTAAAATTTAAAAATTGAACACCAATCACTCCAATTAGTGATTGTAGAAAACTTCACTTGCATAAGTGTATTTGCATTTATATCACATGTTTGAACAGTCTAATGGCTGAAACTAAGGTCTACATTACTTGGGCGTTTCTTTATAAGCACATTTTTGTTAATGTAATGCCAAAACATTTATGGCTTCCTTAAAACTCTTGAAAAAACATGGCTGCCTCCATCATCATCACCAGAGATGGACTGCAATGCACATTACAGTACATTTATGGCTCTCAAGTTTCTCAATACAGAGTGTCTTTTACTATTTCAAGAAGAAAGTAAATGGTTCCTGTAACTCTTAGACCCCAAGAGTGAAGACCGTTAAAAGATTTATTTAACATTATATGTATTCAAGACACACTCAGCGCTAGGTTAAGAAGTGAGAAGTGTGAATTTTCAGTCATTCATGTATTATTAAGTGTCTTTTTTAGAGAGGATATCTGCTCACAGTTCTGGTTTAGGATTAATGAATAACGTCATTTATTCATCTGTTTAATTGTAGCTGGGAGGTTATTGACTCTGTCCGGGAGGGCAAGTCTGGATCAGGATCTCCATTCACAGATTCCTGGATGAGCTTCAAGCTGTTCATTGAGGAGACTTCCTCTTTTAAGCAGCAGAATCCAGGCAAGGTATGAATGGATCTGCAGTGGACTGAGATCTTTCTGCAGTATATTCAGTAGAGATGCAGGGATGGACTTATAAAGACTGTATTTGCCTCTCATTGCAGTTCTGTCTGCTGGTATGCAGTATGTGTTCGTTTCTGGCAATACTCGGGCGTTACATTCCAGGGGTTGTTATTTCATACATCTTAGGTAAGTGCCAAATTCGGTCCTACACAAAAGATGATGTTTTATGTAGTTTTTGTATATATATAATGTGCTTTAATATTTTACTTATATGGACATACAGTATGCAAATGAGAGTTGCTCTCTGTATCGCTCCATTTAAAGTTATACATGCTACTATTGGCAAAGAGAATTCTGTTTCCTGGATTCACCTCCAGAACACCCGAGAACACCTAACAGTGTGTTTGACATGTGATAGTGGATTCCTAGTAATAAAACCATGACGACATTCTCACTCAGTCTCTGGTTTCTCTGGTTTCTAGCAGTCAGCAGGTTCATAAACACGCTGGTAGGTGACACGTAGGTTGATAGTTTGTACATCTGTTTACTCCAGTGCTGGGCATTTTTCTTTGGCCCTTGGTGTCGTCACCTGAGTTTGGGATGTGGTTGGAACCAGTTCTGCAGAAACTGGACTTTGGAGTAGGCGAGTTTCTTCAGAAGATCAAGGAGAATCATGGTAAGTCTCAGACACACAAGGGTAAAACTTGTGAGTGTGTTACAAGTCATTTCAAGTTATTTATGCTATGCTGGAAACCTGATGGTGCTGGTGTCGCTACCAGGCATCTAGCTAGCCATCAAAACAACAATCAACCAGCGTTACAATCTGCGATGTACTGGAGGACTACACATATACTGGTCCACAAGCTAAACCAACATAAATCAGCAACAGCCAGCCCACACTTTTTAAAAGAAAATCATGACAGTAGTGTCTGTTTTTCATTCCCTACTTTCCTTCCCTACTAGAGAAAAGGATACTTCAGTCACAAGCTGAGAAAGAGAGCATTGAAGCTGATCTGTCTTCACTTTTCCCCAAGGTCATTTATCACATATCTGTCCAGTGTTGCTCACACACTATAATAAGCCACTGAAAATTGTATTATCATTTTTTGTTTATATGAGTGTGAACTGATATTGAAATATCTGTTGCAGATGGACTCCGCCGTGTGCAGAGAGATGTCAATATCAGACACAGAGGTCTCTGAAGTAACATGGACAGACAATGGAACATTTAACCTTTCAGAGGGACACACACCTCAAACAGAGAACTCAGAGGGTAAGCAAAAGGCATTTTCTTTGACACTGGCAGCCCTATTAAAAAAAATTGCCATAGAGAATCAGAAGATAAAACATTCACAATATTAATTCTGCACGTGAATGTTTTCTGTCATGTAATTTTAAACTTTATTCTCATAAAGATTCAGACCGGAGAAGTGATGAAGAGGTCTTCACAGGTGGACTACCAGAGTTTCCTTCCTTGGAAAATGGTTTGGGAACAAATGGGGAGGAAGATGAAGATCTGAGCATTGGAATGCCTACCCCTCCGACTCTTCCCAGCAGGATTGGGTCCACACAGTCAGAAGAGGAACCTACAGTCCAGGCCCTGGAGGTTGTGCAGAGGCTAGCTGGAGACGTGATCACAGCAGCAGTCACCGCGGCCATGCAGGAACGCCTGGAGGCCACGGTACCACAGGCGCTGGTCCAGGCGCTGGCTGAGGAATCAGACAGTGAGGCAGAGGACTTTGAGCTGTTGGACCAATCAGAGCTGGAACAGCTGGAGGGGGAGCTGGGCCTGGATAAAGCAGCCGGTGTAGATTCGTCTAAACCCAGCAAACCTTCAGGCTTTCTCTCAAAACTACTGGGGCGGCCCTGATCATATTTAGAGGGCCTTCGTTTCCCTCTGTGATGGGATGTGGGTGGGAAGGTTTACAAGGAATGGTCCAGGATTATGAAGGTATTCCATTGTTTTAAATTTGCTAGTGTGAGTTATATTGCTAAAATAAAAGTCATCTGTGGAGGGAGGCTAATTGTGTATCACCTTAAAGGGTGTAAAGGCTGGTTTTGTCACTGCTCTGTCTTAGTGGGTCATTGTAAGAAATCACAATGTTTCCCATTAATTTTATACAAAACACCAACTTGCCAGTGACCAGAGGGCTATGGACCAGAGTAATGCCATTAGTTTAGCTGTTAAATGGTTAGTAGACACAGGATACATTGTTTTGCTGCCAAATACTTCTTCCCAGCTCACTTTATGTCATTTCTCCTTTAAAAAGCTTCATGGGTAAAGAGACTCGCACTTACTGACAATCAGCAGAACTTAAGGAGGTAAAAGTTAAACAGCAGAGGTAACACTTAAAACAGAAACAGAAACACCACATGTAGTGAAGTACACACATGAAAGACAGAATTTTTTATTTCAAACATTTTGTTTTCTAATTTTTTTGTATTTTTCATGAAGGAATTTTGGAAAGCTCGTGGTCGTATTATAATCCTTTGCATGGATAGTCCTGTTTTTAGCTTTAGATTTTACTGTTTCTGTTAGCACCTTTCTTTATGATAGAGTGATAAAGCACATAGACATCAAAGTTAAACAGGTTATAATTCAAAATCAAATAAAAAGTAACAAAACAGTGCGTAGTGTGCCTGAACCTTAACTGACTTTAAGGTTTAAGGTTAAAGTGTAATAACTGAATTTAACAACTGTTATTCTTTGACGCAAATGTTTATCTTTTTGATGAACGTTTTCTGTGAGAAAGAGTTCAGACTATTAATTGGCCTTTAATTCAAAATTGGCTCATAAATCTATAAAACTACAGAGACACGTTCAAGACCCTGTTCCTGTTCACAGTGAGATCAGTGTTTGATGTGTATCTTAATTTAGTATTTCTAACAAACTACTGATGTATTTTTAATTCTGAATTTTGTTTTGAGAAACAGCCTAACCTTCTACACAATGACTGAATATGGATTTCTTAAATGTGAAAGTATGTCTTTTTGCCACATTGTTTTACATAATGAATGCAATCAAAAATGATTGTGTAAATCACTGTCAGTTTGATCATTTTTTATTTATATAATATAATAAATATATTATTTATTCCTATATATATCCTGTTAGCTGCCACGCACATATGATTGACTTATGCTTGACTTATGCTTTACAAATTGTCAGAACAGAAAAGAACAAACAAAATATAGTTGTATATAAACAATCTCAAGAATGTGATTAAAAATCGTGATTCAACATTAGTGTCTTCTGTCTTTTTACTGAATGAGGTTTGCTGTGTAAACAATGACGTGTTTGAAAAGACCCTAAATGGAAAAATACAGCTAATTGTTACCAAATGCATGATGGCAGAGTCATAACATGTATTTAACATTTCATCTAGGTAACAGTTAAATATGAGGTACTTTCACTAGGTAAGGGGAGGCTCGGCCCCCATAAATCAGACAGTTTTGAACAGCAACACCTGGTGATATACTCACAGGTACTTGCATAGAGTTCCAGTCATCTATCACCTAAACATTTCCTCAAGTCAGCATAACAGCAGAAACATAGTGATGTTTAATGCGTTTGATTATAATAACTAACACATTTTAGAACAAGCTTTTTATACATACCAGCAGAAGGACATTGGACATGAATGTAGCCTATGAAAGTAATTCATGATGCTAGTGTTCGGATGCATTAGTTTGTGAATTATTTTAAGGTCATTTAATTTATCAGGAAATTTTATTGTATATTACATGGTACATAGAAATGTGTGATTATAATTAAAGTAGATTCTGTTGTAAATTCTGAAAAATGTTCTGAAAAGAATGTCACTGAATAAAATTAAATTTGTTTTCAACAGATATGAAAATGCACTTTTCCAACTAAAAATGACAAAGGTCACAATCCTGTTATGATATAGATTTTTATGATGCACACTTAAAATTACTGAAACTAATCAAATAATTTATCCTACATAATTCCTACATATTTATATAAATTCATAGTTAGAATTAAATTGTGAGGTATTGAAATAAACTTTAAAAAACGTTAAAGGGCTATAGTGTAAACATACTGAAACAATTAAAAACAAACTCTCTGTCTGGTGGTCCAGTAGAGGCTCAGGCACCAGCAGGAGATATTTTTACTATGGTTTCATTACTTTATGAAGTGTGTTTATTAATGTGCTGTGATATGTGTCTTGGGGCCAAAGTAAAAGTGTAAGAAGCCAAAAAGCCCCTAATTTTATCCGAACAGGCTTGATAATTCATACAACGAGAAAAGAGGTGAAACATTTTATTGCCCAGCAAGACAATTAAAGATCTTTCCTGTTATTACTTTGATAAATCAAAATTTAACAGAATGTTAAAAGGTGGAAATATTTAATAGAAAAGATTCAATTACTTTCCCTTTGGAATGACTTTGGATTGTAAATTACATGGTATCATATAGATTGTTTAAGTGTGTAACCATGACATTATAAGCAGCTTTTTAACAAGCAGAATTTTTTAAAAGACTTTGTGTTGTTGGTTTGCATGTTTGAACAGACATGCAGAAATTTTACAAATGCAGTGGCTTCCTAAGACAAAGCTTCAAGAAAAACATTTGTAAATATGATTGAAGGTAATAGGGTTTCGCTGTTTAAGAAAAGTAGCTTGTCTCAAATCTTGTGAACAGACATGTAGGTATGACTAAACTTCTGTGAGTTTTATCACCTTGACCTTCCTGCCACAAACTTTACAACAAAACCCACTTGTAAAGTTTGTAAAATATAGCAACATTTGGATAGTAAAAAGTGGCCTAAGGAGAAATAGATACTGTATGTAGGTTTCCATAGTAAAAAAAAAATAACGCAATCTCTATGGCTCATTTGTTTCCTATTGACACCATTACACATTTAGAGACTTTAGATGTATGTTTCTGAAAAAATAAGTCCTGTAATCTTACATGTGTCTCATCTAAAGAGAAAAGATTTGAACAATGTCTCAAGCTGTTGTCAATATACCAAGTCTGCGATCAAAAGACAGATTTTTAATATAAACTCTTTAATATAAATTCCAAATTCTTCTCCAAGACTGTCTGAGCTATGATATGTACATGATTTTTGCCGCTGTATGCTTAAAAATGTCTACTTTAATATCTCTATTTATTACAAATAGCTGAGCCAAAACTGACACCTTTACAATTTTTCTGTGGAAAACTGCATAAAATCTCTGAACAATAATTAATCAAAAATACATATACAAACAATAAAAACTGTACTTTAATTATTTATTATTTTGGTATTTTTAAACATATTGCATACAGTACTAACACTGTTTTATTTAATTAAAAATACCTTAAGTAAAGAGCCAATGTTTTTTGTATTTGCTGTGGTGTTTAGGTCTTCAAGTCTCCTTGGCGCCAGGTGTTCCAAAATTCTGCAAGAACTTCACATTCTTCTGCATGGTATGTTAAAATTATGAGGCCATATCTTGTCCATGTGTTCAGCTGCTTCCAGGTAGGATTGTAGGTTTATGTGCTGTGTAAAACACCTGTTTGCAGCCAGTCAGAAGTTTAATTATATGTGTACCAGTGGATGTGCTGATCCGGCCGTCATGACAGATGATGAATAGATCCCAGTGGATGCAATGACATAAATTACTATCAAAAGGATGTACTGAACACAAGTTGAATGAGTGTATGTCATATCTGAAACATAAGAGGTCATGTTTTATCTTAAAGGTTCAGCTTGTATTTATGTGTTTTTGCAGTATATGGTGATCACTATATATCATGAGTCTGAAATTATATATCACATACAGAAGTTGCGTATGTTAGGGCCATAAAAGGAGTAATCTAAGATTGTTGACCCAGTCCTGCTCTTTTATTCGATCCTGTTACCCTCTGGCCTTTAGTTGCTGTCAGTTTTTAACATGGCAGACTGTGAACAATTTTTGCTTTCATGTGGAATCTTTAGAGAGTGTGAAGAAACTGCTAGATAACACCTTCCAGAAGCTGTTGACAGGAATCTGCTTGTTGGTTGAGGTGTTTTTTTTTACAGCAGAGTCTGTTTTTTAATTAGCTCACAATAAACTATTTTTATTTCAGCAGAAATGACAAATTAGACATTAGAAGCTTCCATGACTTTGCAAGGTGCTGCAGTACATGAAAAAGATGATAGAAAATGATGCCTTCAAAGGAAATTCCTTCATTACAATTATCCGTATATATCTGCATGTATAGGCATTCCTTTACAAACTTTTTTTTTTTTTTTTTTACTTTTTTTGCTTTTGTGCTTTGTGCTACAGATTTTTTTTGAGCAACATAATTAAATATGTTTTAGGTGAATTTATGAAAAAACTAAAAATGCAAATTCCCTTTAAAATGCAATATGTGAACAGTATCACAGAATTCCAAGGAATGTACCTTATTCTTCCTGAAGTGCACTGAGCAACGCATTTCTACAGGATTCAGAATAAAATGGCACTCAAAGATAAACTGCTTTAAGGTGATATAATCTTGAACAGTGATCTCAGCACATGAGCTGATAAACTTATCATTTATATGCCAGAATAGAAAAGGGTTCAGGTGTAGATGTGGCACCCCATTCATCAAACAGTAAAACTGGTATTTCTTTTATTATTCCTGCATCCCTCCGGCTCCCTCTACCAAGCTGGATCTTGCTGCTTTTCTTCCTAATTACAGGACTCTCATTGGTCAATGAGTTAATGTCTGCAGGAGCCAATCACAATAAGCGTAACAGCAAGTCCCTGACATATGACATGCCTTTTTGTTCTTAATGGTCATGGAGCTCCTTAAAAATGTTGCCTTGCACAGCAGCACTCAGAGGGTTTGAAAGGAAGTGCAGAGGCTGGATAAAAGACTTACACCCCTTTAGAGACCACCAACCATTTATCACTCTTCAGAAGTTCTGCGGAAACAGGTAAGAGCTTATGACATGACTTTTTGTTCAGTTGTCTAGTACTGACAGCTTCCAATACTCTTTGTACATTAATTAAAGTTAAGGGAAAAATTAATGCATGATGAACTAATTAAATGTAAATTTTTTTTATGTATTTGTAAATGAAAGTATATTTATTCGTTTTACTTTTGAATCATGTTACAATGTTTTTTTTTACAATACTGGAATAATCATCAGCCACCACCAGAAAGGTACAACCAGAAGAATGTAACAATTTAAGAATCAATAACTGATAACCCAAAACATGCAACCACCAATAATATGCACCGATTTGAAGATTTGTTCTTTTTAGGTGCTTACATCAGAACAGCAATGGCCAGACTTTCAATATCTGTGATGATCTGTGGCATTGCTCTTGCAGTTGTCCTAATGCCAGGTAGGCATCACTTCAAATCAGTTAAGCAGTTCTTCACATAGGGATCATGATGAAAAAAATGAATAAATAAAACAGCTAAACATGGGAAAACAATAACAAAATAGACTATATATATAAAAAAAATATTCATAAGACTGCAGTTTGCTCCCTGCAACGTGTGTTTAAATGCATTTAATGTATGCTTTTCTTTATATAACATAATATTGTTTAGACAACTTCTTTGTGAAGTGATATCTGATATGCAGTGAAGCCTTTACAAAAGCCTTACTGTACTTTTTCCATGAGCTATTAACATCTAAAGAGGCCTGCTGGAGGTGCAGATATATTCCACATATAACGTTGCATGTACAGAACACTTTACATCCTTCATTTTTTACAGCAGTGTGGTGATTAAAGAAGCCGCCCTAGGCTTAAAGCTCAAACTCTTTGTAGTTTAACAGGTAGACTTGCAGGGGGTCCCGGAGGTTAAAGCCTTATTTAAAGCACTTAGAGCTCTCAAAGAAGAGATGCAGAATGGGGTACTTCCTGTTAAGAGAAAAACGCCTGCTGTGCATTCATGAACCGCATTACTGTAGCCGGCTGGCATTTTCCTTCATTTGAGCAGTGTGACGTTTGGTTCATTACAATATGGTAACTTTTATTATTATTATTAATGTCTAACACAGACTTTCTGAGTGCTGGCCCTGTCGGGCATCATGAAGAACAGAATGGTAAGTTTGATTTTTTTTGTGTAATTATATCATCATCTGTAAACAGCAGCCACATCAAAGCTCTGATGTGAGATAACAGCCATTAAACATGAATCATTATGTTGCATGTTTTTCAAATGGCAGGATCAAAACACCACCGTTACATGATTCATTTTCTCCATTAAAGGATATTTTAAACCTTGGACCCAAACATAAAATAGAATGGCTGTCTTCATTATGTCGGTTTTGGTTACATATTAAAGATAACCAACAAACCACTGTGTCACTTTCATTTTAAATGGTTCAAGTGGAAATGAATCAA
>JAZGTK010015068.1:0-13406 GCA_036877625.1 Ambastaia sidthimunki
GTGTTCCTGTTAGTCTCAAATAGGTCCAGGGTGTTCCTGGTCACTTGGGTTGTTTTATTGTCGAGAGCAAAGATAAATCTTTTGGCTGTTCTTTGTAGGGCGCCAATGCCTCTGCTTTGGAAAAGGAGATTGGACCGGAACAATTCCCCGTTAATGAACACTACTTTGGGCTGGTCAATGTAAGTTTACATTATTCTCTATGTCAATGAATATGCTATAAATAGAAGATGACTTTGCCATATCAATTTCACTTTTTAAAGCATCTGAAATTTTTGAAATGTAATGCACCTGCACTGTACCTAATGGCAAATTTGGCAAGCATGTATACAAGGCAACAAAAATAATAGAACCTCTCAGTATGACCACCATAGCATTGCTTACAATCTTTGAGCCAATAATGGCAGGTCTGACGCGTGCACATATGCATGATGTATGTGACATGCGTGTCACTCTTATATCTGTTGTTTGTCTGCAATCTGGTCACTCAGTTTGGCAACACCTGCTACTGCAACTCAGTGCTGCAGGCACTGTACTTCTGTCGGCCCTTCCGAGAGAAAGTGCTGGCGTATAAGATTCAGCCCCGTCGTAAAGAGAGCCTGCTCACCTGCCTGGCTGACCTGTTCAACAGCATTGCAACACAGAAGAAGAAAGTAGGAGTCATTCCACCAAAGAAGTTCATCTCCAGACTGAGGAAGGAAAATGGTAGGAGAAGAATCTGGGTGCTACAATATGGGATTTAATGGACAAGAGTTGCTGTTAATGTTGGTAAACAGTGAAAGTATGCAGAGTTTTAGTGAGCCGTGAAATAACGTAATATAATATATAATATAACGTAAAACAAAACATAATAGGGTAACAGTTCCTGGTTCACTCAGATTTTTTATTAAATGCATCAGATGTTAATTTAGAATGAATTTTTAGAATGATTCAAAGTAATAACTTGTATATACGTAATGGTGATACAAGTAATGGTGCACAAAATACTCATAAAATAAATAAATAATTAAATTTTAGTCACAAACGCAGAGTTTTATAGAAACTGTATCATCATGCATTATTTAAATACACTGTTAATATATAAGACTTGTATAAGGAAATTAACAACTACCTGATGCTGTAAACATTTTGTTCTACAGAATTGTTTGACAACTACATGCAGCAGGATGCCCACGAGTTCCTCAACTACTTGCTCAACACCATTGCAGACCTCCTGCAGGAGGAGAAGAGCCAGGAGAGACAGCAGAATGGCAAGGTAGTGCAAAACGGTGGAGGTGGAGGCGGCAGCAGCACGGGAGAGGGTGAAACAGAGGAGAAAACCCAGCAGACCTGGGTGCATGAGATCTTCCAAGGCACACTGACCAATGAGACACGATGCCTGAACTGTGAAGCGGTGAGTCAGAAGGTGACGTGAGTCAGAGGTGCATTCAAAGGACTTCTGCTTTCTTAATGAGATATGAGGATAAGTGAGATATTGGCAACTGGTGATTGGCTGTTTGGCCTTGACTCTTCTGAATCTGAGAGAGGGTATAGACATGAGGAAAGGACAGTTTTAAACAGTGTATAACAGCACAAGGAAATTGTCGCTGGTTACTGTCATCACCTTACTTCCCTGAGAGACGGGAATGAGACATTGCATCAGTCGGCATAACTATGAGGAAACTATAGTGAAAATGAGCTCAGATAAAGTGACCCAAACAAACTTGCTTGTAAATAAACTGACATGAAAATGATCACAAACTAAGATTTAGCTATATTGTTATTATTTGTTGTATATTTATATATTCTTTTGTGACCGAAGTTTGTTTTGAGTCCAAGTCGCAGACTCAAGTTTCTATCGCTGGAGAACAGTGAGGGCATATGCTGACATTAAAACTCTGCATCTAAGTAATAGAGGAAGCTGTTGGACCATGAACTACAGAATCTGATAAAGGTGTTCTGTGAAGACCAACGTCTATACTTCATGAAGAGTCTCGTTCCTCGAGAGCATGTCTGTGCTGTAATTAAGCTAGCCAAGGACTTGACCTGCTCTGGTGGAAGCTAGATGGCAGTCAGACCAAGTAAGAAGGCTCTCCATGTGCTTTAAATGAAGCAGATTGCTGTTATAAGTGGGTGCTTTTATCTGCTTTTATTAAGTGAGCAGTTATAGCACAATGCCTTGCACCAAGAGACTGAAGGAGCAGTTGAAATGTGGTTTATAAGCTTTATAAGAGGCAGACTGCCATTGTGGGCTGATATCTCATTGAGTAAGCGGCCATTTTACTCTGCGCTTACACAAGCAGACTGCAGTACTAGGGTTGGGGGTTGCTTGTATTACTGACTTCTGTAGTGGGGGCTGCTTATTGTGAGTTAGTGACTAAAGCGTGCTGTGTTTTAAAAGGCAGACTGATGCAGAGGCTTTTGTCTCATTTAAAGTGAGTGAATAGTTAAAGCACGCTGTGCTTACAGACATTATTTGAAGCTATTCATATATTCTGTGTCTAATGTTGGTGTGTTCGGCACTGGGACAGTAGGAAAAAACAGTGGCTGTATTACCAGCTGGGCACCAACACTCGGCAACATAGAGCTCTGTTGATGCATAGAGTGAGTCCAGATCACAGCCTCTTTAGACAGGACAAGAGCTGTCTTCCAACCTGTGCCAATTCTACTAGGAATTCTCTCCATCGCCTATGGGGGAGAAAAGAACCACTTCAGCGACAAGTTACTGAACTCCTCTTTCTAGTTCCAAGAAGAGCAAGGTTTTCCATTACAATACAACATCCACCGGAATGCTGTATGGGAACGGGAGATCCTTTGTCTGCAACACTGCGTATATTCTTAACAGAATTTTCCAAAGCCAAAGAGTAATCCAAGGCTTTATCTTGAGAAGGAGAAAGTTTCTGAGGTATTGATCAGACAACACATTATATAGCATCAAGGTTGCGCTGTTTGCTGCCGGGAAAGAGATGGCCAGTGGAAATTCTCTTTGCACTGGCTTTATTCAATAGGCTTCAGGATTGTAGTGAAAAGAAGTTTTTCCCCAAAGAGTCAGCAACTGATGCAATGCTAAGTGCACCGTTCCCGAAAGGGAACTGTAAATGTTTGGATTGTGGAATATGTGGATAACTGAAAAAAAGGATGTAAATAATGAAGGCGGCTAGAAGGATTTTTAACCCCACACTTAGGAAACAAGATTCCCCAGCCTGGGACTTTTCAACAAATGACTCATGTGTTGACATTTTTGCATTAGACGTTGCACAACATGATGAATCGTGTCAATTACGTGGTGCATAGTGATGAGCAGGTGTTTAGGGAAGTACTTATGTTTTGGGATAATAAACAGGCCTTTAGACACGGTGTACATAAACATTGGTACTGATGTATTAAGATTGTTTGACTGATAATCCCTTTGTCTCATGCCTGTAGGTGAGCAGTAAAGACGAGGATTTCTTGGACCTCTCAGTGGACGTGGAGCAGAATACCTCCATCACACACTGTCTTAGGTAAAGCCACAGACATCACACATAACTGCAACAGCAATATTACAATGTCCAGTTCATATGTATTCTGTTGAATGTACATTAATGTTTGTGCTAAACACATTCTCTGTGCATTGTTAGGGGTTTCAGCAACACAGAGACTTTATGTAGTGAATATAAGTACTACTGTGAGCAATGCAGAAGTAAACAGGAGGCTCAGAAAAGGTATGTAATTACAAGGAGACTGACATGGCTGAAATGACTCACAGATGTACCCATGTTGTTTTTGCTCAAATCAAACAGGTTGAGCCAGACACTATAGACCATCCCCTTACCTTTCATAACATTTTCTTTTGATCTCAAATGCATTTATAATCAGCATCATTGTTTTTGATTGCATTAGCCTGTGGGTTCTGTACCATTTCCTTGGGCTTTTACCAGCGTTTTACCATTAACAGTAGCTCAGGAAGTTGGCAAATAAAGAGCAGTCTGTGACTGGAGGTAGAATTTCAAACTGTGATCAATCACATCAGTCTTCTCGTTTTCTTCCTTACAGGATGCGGGTGAAAAAATTACCCATGATCCTTGCCCTGCACCTTAAGCGCTTTAAATATATGGACCAGCTTCATCGTTACACCAAGCTCTCCTACCGTGTGGTCTTCCCTCTTGAGCTCCGGCTGTTTAACACGTCTGGAGATGCCACCAACCCTGACCGATTGTACGACCTGGTGGCAGTAGTGGTTCACTGTGGAAGGTAGGGTTCAGTTTTTAACATAACAGAGACAAGGGCGTTAGCCATTTTAGCTATGTTTTCATTGTTTTATGCTCTTGATTTTTAAATGTTGTCGATGTTTAAAACACTTTGATTCATTTACAACACACAAAAATATGCTAGTGATATGGGTTTTTAGTCCAGACTACCCCTGATCTCTCCTTGGGGAATTTCCTCTTCTGCTTAAAGCTGATTTAAGTTTATTGCATTTTTACATTATACTTCACTTAGTTTTAGTCCATCATATGTTATCGGTCTGATTTGTCTTTTGCAGTGGTCCAAATCGAGGTCATTATATCACTATAGTGAAGAGTCATGGCTTCTGGCTTTTGTTTGATGACGACATTGTAGAGGTGAGTTAAAATATCATTTGCTGAATAAACCTATAAACCTGGTGACTTTAGCTTGAAATTCACTTAGCCAGTGGTTTGTCTACATGGAAAAGCAGTCTGACCACAGAAGGACAAATTTTACAAATAAAATTCCTAATCTTCACTTTATTGAATAGTTATGTTTTTAAAGTAGACCCCCATTGTAATTGCATTAATGTGCACATTTTTTTTGTATTCCAAAACATTTTATCAACTCATAGCACAAGTACAATGTCAGTATCGCTTAAGTTGTACTTAACCTTAAATAAATAATTCTGCAGTGTTTTTGTCTGTGAAGAGAAATTACTCTAATCTAAAATTGGGTAATCTAAAATTACCCAAGGCTTAAAACGGTTTCAGTTCAGCAAACGCAGTGTTTTTTCCAGCTGTGGTTGCAATATGCGCATTTTTAAATCTGATGAGACAGTCCAGTGACTGGATGTCTAGCACTCCACAGTAGCACATCTTTCAGCCCTGCCCGTCAGCTGTTTTAGAGCTTGTGCAGGTACCGCAAGGGTCTGCCTGAAATCGTCTTCACATTGAGTCAAAAATGTTCTCTAAACGATATGACCTTTTTAGTGAGCAATTGGTGAGACCCCACTCAAATTTCACTTCAAGCTTCTGAAAGTTTTTGAAACTACAATCTAAAGGAGAAGTTTGTCTTTTTTTAATGAAACGTATTCTACTAAGAGCACTGAATATACAGTATATCCAGCACCATCTTTCTATTAACTCATTAGAAGGTCCAGGCACCTGATAGTTTAGTCTAAGACTTGTTTTGACAGTGGCTTTAAAGCAACCCTGTGAAAAACTGAGTAAGCATCTACATTAAGTTTCTGCTATCAATGCTTGTGCATTTATGAAGTTGTTGTGTTTTAGCACAGGGATGTGATGTCCACTCTGCTACACACACAGTAACCCTGACAAATATTTACGGACAAGTTCAAATGTTGTGAACACAAACCTTCCTGTTTTTACCGTAAACATGACAAGCAGCTCTGGAAAAGTCTTGTAACAGTCAGTTCTAAATATCAAGTGCTGTGGTGAAGTCCTTCTGAATAACATGGATAGTAAATGGAGGCAGGGGCTGGTGGAGCAGTGCCGAGCTCATTTACATGCTAAAGTAAGGTGTGCATTATCTGTTTTTTCCATTACCCAAACTTCTGGATTGCACATCTGGAAAGGCTGGACAAGACAGCTGGAAATTTTCAAGGTTACAATATTCTATGCTAGTCAGTTTGTATCTTTTGTAGCATTACTAAAAATCCCTGAGGTTTGCAGGGAAAATAAATAAAGAAATGTTGTTAGAGCTGACATGGCACACATGGTAGATTTTTATGGTTGAGATTGTGTTTGATACTTGCAAAAATAATGACTTAATGGTTGAGTCCAAACCCAACCTAACATTATTGATTAAGTGCTATGTCCGGTTCAGTCAGGCAGCTCAAACAGACAGCCATTCTGAAAAAAATTTGTTTTGCTAGTTGTTCAGAAACGACACATCTGGTTTTTCTTTTCAGTTTTCATTACAGTTTCGATAATATCCTGTAATGTATTTACTATTTTTTTCCCCACAGAAAATAGATGCCCAAGCAATTGAAGAATTCTACGGTCTGACATCTGACATCTCCAAAAACTCTGAGTCAGGGTACATACTCTTCTACCAGTCTAGAGACTGAACCAATGGGAGTGACTGACAGAACAGGGGTGTATGATTCATGAGAGACAGGATCAGGCAGATCGGGAGACTTGGGCTTTGTTGACATGGCTCAGCCCCCTTCTCCATCCCCTCTCAGTCAAGTCGCTTTTCATCCAGGCTTATCAAAGGAGCTTTGCACCAGAGCATCAGTCAGGCCCCAGACAGAAGCAGTTGATGCCGGAGTGACCTGGACACAGCACAGTAAACGCCAGACCGAAGTAATCGCCGCCTGGTTAGCCATCATTCTCACTCGCCTGCTTTGTGTTGCTCACCACACACAAACGCACATATACACACTGTTGTGAAATGAGCTACTCATGCGTCTTTGATGGCCTGAATTTGGACACTGTACAAACGTTTTCTCCATCACACAGCAACAAAGTTAAATTTGAGATATAAGTTACAATAGGAGTCACTTCTCCGCATCACATTATGTATCTGCATCCATCACTGCAGGTTAATGTGTCATGATTTATATTTTGGCCCAGACTCATGGTCAACAGTTTTTCATCTTACTTCCAACTCACAGAGATGTTCACCTACAAAATTGTGCTATCCGTGGCAACCAGCTAGTTATAAATGTGTTGAAGAATCAATTACATCATATTATCAGCAACTGAGAATGCAGAACTATAGGCTAATGGACGCTCTGCTCTGTGAAGCAGAGAGGATTGTGGGAACCAGAGTAGTGAGGTTGTAACTAATGTTGCTTGGCTTATGAATGCTTTTCAGTATTCAGTGAATGTAAAACTTTCTGCCAAGTTTTGTGCACTGAAAGTAAGTGTAAAGTTTGGACTTGATTGTGTCATATTGTGCACACGTTATGTTGCACTAAATGTAAAGCGTGACAGATTGAAATGGAAATTAGGGCTTTATATTATTCTAAGTATAAGTTGGAGTTCATAGATGGCTATTGGATTGAAAGTAGAAGCTGCACACATTTCCAGTCATGTCTTATTAACGCTGTTTCACTGTGAGGTTGTGTAAAATTAATGCTGACAAATTTGGTTTGGTCTGTAACAGCAGAAAAGTTGGACGGGCTGTACACTCCATTAGAGGCAGATTAACATCCCCAGATCTCTGTTGTCCTTTCCTTTTCCTTCTTAATTGATAATGTTTTAACTGTTTGTAGACCTGGATGAGAGATACAGCGTGCAGGTGCAGGTGCAGGTGTAGATCTGTCCCACATGTCAGGGTTAAGCTGTCATTTGCTCAAACCTGCATGGCAATGATTAGATTGGTTAAAGGTTTTGTTAAAGTGATTCAGTTGTTTCTTCAGAATGATCTCTCAGTTGGCTAGTATGTATGTCACCCTTCAATTAATACATTTTTATGAAAAATCAGATATCAAGCAAGATTAGGTATTTGCAACCTTCAGTCTCACGTATTTAATACTAGCAAAGTACCTGCACAGACTTTTAAAATTAACAAAAATGTGGGTTAATTTAATTTTTTCCCCAACATGATAGTTTAACTAAAATTATTGTTTAATAGAGAGTGATTTTTTTTCCTTTCAGAGCTTTTCCTGTTTAAACTACACTGGTTTTGTTTGTTTGTTTGTTTGGCAAGAATGCGCTTTAATCTGTGAGGGGTCGTAACTAACATTTGCTGCTGATTATTATTCCATACGTCACGTAAAGTCTACTTGGTATCAATGCATGCATTGTATAACAACTCCTGACATTATTATAAAGCACATAAAAAGGTCCTCTAAACAAAACATCACAGTGTCTATAAAGGTTTTAAGCTTTTTGCTGGTCATTTAGCCAACTGGCATTGTGTATCTAAAGTAGACTCAACTATATGTTCAAATAAACTGACATATGGTGCCATGTCATGTAAATTCCACATTTACACACACGCTGAGTGTCTGTAGATGTGACATCACAAATAAGGCTTCTCCAAACTTGAGTTAACTGGATATTTTATTTTTTGAAATTGGCTTGTGATCTGGTAGTTATATGGAAGGAAATGATTCTTTTATTTGGGTTTTTTACTACTTGATTTTATTTATATGTAATTGTAAATGTCATATTAACTTTTCTTTGACATTCTCATTTTATACATTTTGCTAATAAGTCCCTGGTTTGGACATAGACCAGGTCTTCTGTAAGTGGGGAGACTGTTGAAGTAGAACCATAAGGATCATAAGATAAGGTTTGCTTGAAATTGTCATATTGATGCCAAAAGCTTGAAAAAAACTGTTGTCATATGATTGTCATATAAACAATTATGCACTGATCACAGTAACAGCACCCCGAGTGTTGGGTAGTTTTGGCATTAGCAGACAGACAGAAACTTCCTAAAGACATGAGACAATTATAATCAAATGCTATGTCAACCGAGCATTCACATAGAATGTGGAGTGACACTGGTTTTGCGTTTCATCCTTGCCCGTTCCCTTAACATTCTAATAATGTTTATTCCATACTGAGTTTAAAAAAGTGCACTTTCGATAAAGCAATGTACAAATTGTAAACCAGGTGTATATTCTGGTTTTGGAGTGGACAGTGTGGATGAAAGATTGGAGTCAATCACCCTGTCCCTAATAAAAAAATACAAAAAATGTTATGCTTTCTGTTTCTATATAATGTGATTTAACTAGACAGCACTGTAGCTACTGTATTTATCAGCGATAAATTGGGTGGCAACTTGTAACTAAGCAAACACAAGTTAAATATGTTGGTCTGGTTTAGAGATGTTAATTTTCTTCTGTACAGCAGTGATGCAGAAGTATATATAGCTTTGGAACTTCTTTTAATCCATAACTGTGCTATTTCTTGGCTGAGTTCCAAAGCTTCATTAGTATCCAGGATGTGGGCAAAGAAAGCCCGGCTTAAATTCAGCAGTCTATAGTCCATAGAATTTATTGGTACATGCACATAACAACACAGCTCAAAGAATTTGAGAAATCTTAGTTTAAGCCAGGTATGGCCATTTGGGATTAGAAAAATATTAGATGGCTGTCAAAACAGTGGGCAGAAAATAAGTGTTTAAGAAGAAGGATACTGTATATGGTGATATACTGTATATGTTTGATTTAATCCACCCCAACAAAGCACTGAGACATGTAAGATTGAGTAAATATCACAACCTTGTGGTTCAATAATGTCACAGTCAGTTCACCAGTCTGTTTTAGTTATGAAAAATGTCTTTAAAAATCGTTTTTCCATTCCATTTATTATTTCTCAGACTGTGATTGGTTGTTGAAGTAGTTTTGGAGAGATGGGCTTCTTCTGACCTCAGGTATCTGAAAAGCAATATGTAGAAGATTTAAGGGTACAGATCACTAAACTTTGCTTAAAAAGAACTCAAAGCTACCAAAGCAAAGCACTTTATTAAAAAATGGAAATGTGTTTTAAAAGGTTAGAAGGTTTAAAAATAGAAAAACTGATGTACAAGTAACAATCAGCTGCCAATACCAGAAAAACACTAAAAACATATAATTTTTACTACTTCAGCAATAGTGGAACTTCAAAAATGATCAAATGCTTATGTAAACATTTAATGAGAAAGAGCTGTAAAAAATAAACAGTTTTGCAGGTTTATAATGATTCAGAGGGTGGTTGTCTTAAAGATTCTAGGGTGTTCTGAAAAATCTATCTTCAAATGGAGTCTGGTTATATAAGTTTACATAAACAGTATCCACAATAACATTTCTGTGTATCTTCTGTTCCTAATTCACTGCTGTACAATTTTACAGGCCCCCACACACACACACCCCACCTACTGTAGGGGTCATACTTTGGTATCTGAGTCTGACACCTTTCCAGTAAAAAAGTCCCAGAAGTTGTTTGCTGGCTTGCTGTTGTCTGGTGTTGTTGATGCATTGGAGCTCTGTCGTACCCAGACGCGTCTCTCCACAGGACTCCACTAGCCACTATCCTGCAGCATCAGACTCAAATGAAGCCGCCCCTCTGAGCAGGTTTGCTTGGAAGCAGTTTGTCTTTGCTCTTGGAGATCCCTCTCATCACTCTCAGCATTGAGGGAAGGCTGGACCAAACTCAGCAGGTTGTGATGAGAATGAAACTGCCTTATTTGGCCAATAGACTTTGTAGGAACATCTGAGGAACCTGATACACATTAATAGATGGTTTTAACATACGAAGGAATATATGGTATTTTGCCTATATATATATTTTTTTGTTGATAGAATTATTCCCCCTCGCAAAACAATAAAAAAATACTGCTTACGTGTTCTGTTAGTGTTAAGATGAAGAACGTTGAGGAAGACCTCGCTGTTTAGACTTCCTGTGCTAGATGTTTCTGGGAAGAGAGGACATAGAGGCTCTGGGGAAGAAAGGTCATCGCTGGACTGGCTCACAGAGTCCAGAGAGGCCTGCGTGTCCCTCCGTCCACCAGAGTCTGTTTCCGTTGTCAGACTGCTGCTACTGCTGTCACAGAGCAATGAACAGATGTGCTAATGAATGACTGAATGCAGCCAGTTGAACAGGGCCAGTTATTGTTTCTTTGGCTCTGTCATCAGGACATTAGAATGAACAATGTTAAAACTCAATAGAGATATTTTCCACCTAATAAATATATTAATAAAGGCTGTTTAAACCAAGGAAATTCTACTGTCCAATTTGTAGATCCGTACAATCTGTAAAAAAATGGATTACAGTAATCTGAAATACAGTAATCCACTAATACTGTACAGTAATACTGATAAACCAAGGTTTCATATTTCAGATTTTAATAGTCAAAAAATGCCCTATTTGAAAATGAGAAATCCTCCATATATAACTCCAGCATCAGTTATGAGAATTTTAATATATTTAGGAAGCTGACCTGACTTTTCTGCGTAGCAAATAGTCAATGACATCAGGGTCCGTCTGAATGAGGCTCATGAGCACCTCCTGCTGGAGCTCCGCAGACACCTGCTCACGAAAATTAAGTCAAATTTCAAAATGAACACAACAAGGAATGACGTATCATACGTGTTAAAGATTTTATCCTTTACGTTTTTTAAATAAAATACAGGTTTTAAACAGAGAGTGTTCTGGGAGAAAAGCAAAGTCTTTTATTCCATCTCTCTCACCATGAAGAGGTGTTTGTGGTTCTGGATGAGCAGCAGGGTCACAGAGATAACTGCAGCACTGTCCTCTATGCCCAGAGCCCGAGGAGTGAGCTCTCGCTCTGATCCTCTCTCTTTCTGCAGGAGGTTGGGCCCAAAAACCACTGCCAGGTTGGCTGCCGTCATTTTATTGCCTAAGATCTAATAACAGATTAAATCACAGCTCAGATTTATGGGCGTGGCTTTGTTTGTTTGTGATGGGGACACATGAGGGAGCTGGATGTTATATCACATTAAATCATACATAAATCATCCTGTGATGTTACTTGATGATGATCATTAAAATTTAGCATTGTCATTATTTTCAAGATAATAGCCTGTTGGCTATAAATTAAATTTATACTAAGTTTCAGGGGCCTAAATGTGCATAATGTTAAATTATTATTAAATGATTATTATTTTTCAAAATACTACTATATTATTCAGAACTCTGATATTGAATTAATGAACAGATGAACAGCCTAAATGGCAAAAATGATTGTGACTTTTAGGAGATATGACAAAGTAATTTTGTTGGGAAGCCAGATGCTGTATACAATTGTAAAGCTACAACATACAGAACAAGATTCTTAATTTTTTTTTAATTATTCATTGAACATGTCACAGTGATTGAATTTTATTACATTTTCTCTGTAGGATAAAGCTTTCTCTTTTAAATACTGTAATTGTATAAGTAGGGTGAGGGACAGCGTGTGGTACCTCCTGCTGGTCAGGGCCAGTAGAGTCGTGTGCATTCTCCTGTACTGTATGTAGAAGGGTGAGGAGCCTCAACAGAGTGTCACAGTTACAGGGTGGTAACAGGTATAACAACTGCTGCAGGTATGTCAACTGATCAGCCCCTCTCAACCCTGTGACACACAAAATATCATGTGAATATTATCCTACTACATTAAAGCACATACAATAATCAGAAGCTCAACAAATATTTATACACACATACATGTTGTGTATTATGTAGGGGTCATTCTGCACAGTCTCTTATATAAATATACATTAAAAGTAATCAACACTAAAAAGCTAGTGTTAAGTTTTACGTGTTACAAAATAATAATTTGTAATGTGTTCTACAAACATATAGTAACTTTTTGGTTACTTCTTTTGGTCTGATCTCTGCTCTAACTTTGTGTTACTTGTGTGAATTTTGTCAAGTTTTTTTACATCATCCTTGGAAGAAGAAATATGAATATGAAAAATTAACTTTGTAATAGATTAAATGCTCTTTAAAAAATCTTTCTAACATTGTGAGGAGTCTTTGTGATGGTGCGCTCATACGGTTAGCGTGCAGGAAGGCGCGGTACAGTTCTCTGGACAACAGCGGGTCAGGCATCTCTCTCAGAAATTCCTTCAGTAACGCGGCCACATCATGAACGCTGTGCTCCTCATCTAACACAACATCAATCCCGCTGTTAAAGTCATCACGCAGCTGAAAACACAGTCAGTGGAATTATTAAACAGCTCCAAACAAACTGCACGCCATTACAGACGAGCCTCAAGCAACCCCAGCATCATGTTCCTACACAAACACAGTGTAATATACACACACAGAAGACAGTCTGTGAGATCAGCTGCCTACACACGCACCAATGCTGCACTATAAAGACTTCACATCTTCTTATCAGTACCTTAAAAAAAGACACTAAATAGTTACTGTCAAAAATGTGTTGCTAATAATTAATCTGAATGATTTAGTATGCAGTGGATCTGAAACGTAAAACTTACTTGACGAACTCTCTTTTTGGAGCTGCCTACACGGAAAATCCCCAGAGTTTGTAACCCTAGAAAGACAGAGAGAAAGCTATGATAAAAACAAGCTCATATGTCAGGGTCCTGATTTGTGTATTTTTGAGTATCATCTGGATGACATGACCTTCTGTTTGTAATATAAACCAAGGTGTGTTATGACCGGGTCCACACGGAATCCACGTCCACACAATTTATCAAAAACATGTCATTCACAAAGTTCTACATTTCCTTGCATGTTTATTTAAAACGTTGGCTTTCTCAGTTCTAACATATTTTACCTTTTTAAATC
>JAZGTK010015069.1:0-13406 GCA_036877625.1 Ambastaia sidthimunki
CTTTTGGCCTAAACATTGCTCCACATCACAGGCCAATAGTCGTTTAACAAGACTTAAGCAGAAGAGAGAACCATGCCAACCCAAAACTTGATGATGATGTCCCTGCTAACGACGGCGCTAATTATCGTAGCCGCTAATTAGCTGTGATTCACTCCGAGTTAACAACCGAACACACAAATGCACAGATGACAGAAACAAAGAAAAACAAGCCTTGGCGTGGCATAAAAAATGATTTTGCATTCCCACTAAGAATCACTAAAGCCCAGATGAGCCAATGTCATATAAATAAAATGTATAGCAGAAGAAAGATTTAATGCTTTATGTGGCAAAACCAATGTTAAAAGTTGCAGTCAAATTTTTCAGAGGTAAAGCCCTTACACATGACTGCGTATGAAGAGACTGTAGTTAGAAAGGACCGTAAATGACTGTTCGCTTCGTTATTACCGAGGTGTGATGATGTTACAAACCAGCTCATGTTTTAATGGTCTATCTACACATTGGCCATCTGCGCCTCAGTCTCTCAGATACACGGGCAGAAATGCTTATCAGGATTTAATGATGGTGAATCAGTGCTGTCAAATGTCGCATGGCCTCATTTTTCTACTGCTTTTTAATGTCCCGTTGATGATTTCAGGTTTTCTAATGGCCTGTTTTTCCTTTTCAAGTGAACATAGTTCCTTCAGAGCAACATTCTTTTTTGTATTTTATGTATACATGAAGCCCAGTGCTGTTAAATCAAATTTCAACTTGGAATTCCACTTGTCTGGTCAGATTAGAAAATTGTAATCAACTGAATAATTTGTCATGATGATAGAATTCTAAAAGGAATAATTTTTCCCTTTTATTTCAGCTCAACATTTGGCGTTATGGAGATTTTCGTGATGATGACGCTGATGAGTTTGGGTACCGCCGCTAGGTCGCCATTCCAAAGACGCTGTGGAAGACGAGATGCATTCGCGGAGAACACAAAACACAAACAAAAATCATAAAAATACGCAACATACATCAATATGCTTTTTTTATGGTAAACACTTGCCTCTCTTCATTGTTTTTTTTTTTTTGTTTTGTTTTTTAATACTCTGTGCATAACCTCTCTTCTGCCCATGGACTATTTCTTTTCATTTTCATTTTTTTAAGAAAGTAGGCTACAACAGCTCCCTATCTGTAGCTGTTGAGGATAGGACCAACTTTTTCATTTAATCTTAAATTTTCACATGATAGCCAGTCACCTTTCCCATGTACATTTTTTTAGCCAATCACCAGCTTTCAAACCCCATCATAGCAGACCTGTTCTGCCCAATCAGATTTCTATGTTTTGGGGCTAGACTTTTAATGATATGAGGGGCATGCACAGAGCAGCCATAAACTCAACAGCTTGCTGAGAAAACACCACCTTAATTATGAGATAAAAATTTGTTTTATATTTTAAAATATCCATATATATGGATATTTTACAGTTAGATCAAAAACTAATCAAGTGAACTTACTGGGCGTATTTTTGTCTCTGATGTGATCTGAGTGTTCAGTGGCATTTCTGGGCATTTGTATAGGATTTCTCTGTTTCTATGGCAAAAGAAAAGCTTGCCGGCACCTTTACAAGCGTCTCGCTACGAGGTTTACTCAGTGGTCATCATTTCCTCTTTTCCTGCTCTTGCCTGTCATTACAAAAACAGTGTTTGAATTTGTTTCCTCTGAGATAGACCCTGTCATTGTATTTAAATCTGAAAAATAAAAATGAGCAAAGTGCAACGTTGTATGACTTTTTATGGTTTTAAGGGAATGTGGTTATGGCCTCAACAGGTTTGTTTATAGTTGTATCTGAAACGCAAAACAGATGGTTCCGGTACTGGGTGGTGATTGGTCAATACAGTATTCCGAAATTCCAGTATTCCATAAATGTAGTAACAGCTACAATAAGAAACACTTGTTTAACTAGCGCTTGTTATCCATGAATTCCATCTCAGGGTACAACATTAACTGTAAAAATTAAAAAATATCTGCCCATGAATATTTTGTATTGGCTATGAAACTGTAATTTCCAGTATTTTATTTGGAAAAGAAATATTTTAACGTTAATTTTGCACCCTGTTAATTTTGGCCAAATTATGAAACTTGATTTGGAACTACCAATGAAAGGATGCTACATAAAATATTAGGGACCCAAATGTTTAAAAGCCATTATGTAATTATTGTTGAACAAAAACACTAAGCAAACTCCAAATAGAAGTTTTGTGGAAGGTGTTGGGCAATCCTCTCCCTGGGCAGATTATTGTCAGCCTGCTTGTGAGATTGCCAATACAGAATGTTATCAGTAACGCTGGCCAATGCTTATTTACTAATTTATCTACTTATTTACTTACTAGTTACTTAAATCACAAGTAATACCTACAGAAAACAAGAACCATTGTCCATCATTTTGCTACCAAAGATGGTGGAGATCAAGGAAATGTCACCTATTTGGCAGCATTTTGATTTTAACAAACACACTCTGTTATTCAGTTTTGATGTGATATGTAGTTTTTTAAAGTGTTTTAAAAAAATTTAATAAGAAGTAATTTAAATAAGTATAAAATGTTTTTAGATAAACATAAGGTTGTGAAATAACATGTCTGGTTAATGATACTATTTGGGCTATCAAGCTCACGTTAGCTAAATAAATAGATAGTTGCTACTGTAAATGCGTTGTTGCCTAGACAACAGAACAACATATTTTAACATGTAAAAGAACGTATTCATCGATTTAACATTCCAAAGCAACCAATAAATTATCCAATAAAATACAGTTGAACCCATCTTGCAGGAGCGGACATCAAACTTGAGCTCACGTGTTTAAAATGTTTATGTCATGTGTGCAATACCTGTGAATTGTCCTACTCGACAAATACTGTCTTGGCATCGTCAAAAGCATCAGCTATTACGATATCTTAAACTGTTGTCGATCCCTGATGTCATCTACCAGTACAACCCTGCAGTGCATCAAATGTAAGATCATCTTGGGATGTATTTTTCCAGTGTTTGTTTATTCTTTAAAGGTTTTATACAAAATGAAGCTCTTAATTTAAATATCAAAATATGTTGTATGCCAAATTGATATTAGAGTATTAAAGGAATACTCTCAGTTTGACAAAGAATCATGCTGGTCTCTTACTAGTATCTGTAGCAATTCAGGTTTGCTTCAGAAATCGCTTGTGCTTGAAGTTTCATCTGAATAAGCCACATCCCTGCCAAAACCCATCATTGCTTTTGCTCTCCTCAGCCCTAATGGTCCATAAGCTTCCTGGTTTCGCCCAAAGCAACTAGGGTATTTATTAGCTTGATGAGAAGGGACTTTTTTTTAAAAAGATAATGGTACAATGTAGTACTGTAATGATCTTTAGGAACAAAGAACAATGTCTTTGCATATTTATGCATCGTTGCTACATTTGTGGTGTTTCAGCGTTATTATAGCCTAATTGTAAGTCAAAATGCAAGAAATAATTTTTAGGTTAATAAGCTTTCACTCTGTCCATTTTTTAGCCTTGATACAAAGACTCAGAATGTTCCTCGCATCAATAGAGACAAACCCTGTTTTTTATGATCGATTTGACCTACAGCAACCGACCTACCATTTATATCACATAATTTAAAGAAAGCCACATACATTCACCCAAACTGCAGAACATGTCCTTGAATGTAACATGGCATTTTCACATTGACGTGGTGCTTTTCAATCACTCAGTTTCACATTTAGGATGATTAAAGTCATTGTTCTGACACACTGGAGCAATTGCCGTGATGAAGATGGGGCAGGTTCAAATTCACACCGTGTTGCCCTGTTCCTCTTCCATCTATATCCTTAAAACTGTATCTTTAGTAAAATAATAATAGCTAGGTACATTTTCTGAAGAAAATGTGAGTGGTTCTTGCCGTGGCAAAACAGTTTAACCTGTTTTAACATGGTTGCTAGGGTGTAGCTAGACAGTTAACAGGGTAAAACTAATAGACAGATGTGTGTGTGAATCAAAAGAGCCAATTCCTGTCTTTATGATGTTCAGGTGCTGAGATATAGCTAATTTCTGTTGGTTACTAGGGTGCTTTAATTGGTTGCTAGGGCATGGCTGCACAGTTTTCATTGTAATAATTAAAGACTACTTACAAGTCTGAGTCAAAGTGGCCACCCACTTGTCTCTACAGTTCTGATACCTCTCATCTTTTTAAATGGAAGTCTGTGGTGCAGTTGCTAGGATATTGTAACTGGTTGCTAGGGTGTGGCTATGGAGTTTTAATGTCACCATTTGTTGCTGCTTGCTAAGCCAAGCAAAATGAGCCCACCCCCAAGTTTCTATGACATTCTGATGTGGAGCTGACGTCACAATATTTAGCCCAATGTTAAGTAAGTAATTTTTCAAACACTTTTTTGTACGCCCAAAAACATCATACACCCAATCACTTATAAAAGTCAATTCTGCTAATAAAAAATTTAGTTTTTCTCTTCTGTTTAGCATGTAAATTAGGATTTTGTTTCCCCTGTCCTTTCTCTCTTGTTTCCATTGTGTGGTGGACACTGGGTAAAATTGTACAGAGGATTATTACACTTATGTCAGTGGGGTTAATCAGGGCCAATCCTTGGCCCCACGGGAAGGCCAGAGTGGATCTGGCCCTCTCTAGAAATGGGCTAATGTAATCAATTTCAGTTAATTGTAAATTTACATATGAACCATGCACATAATTCATACTAATTAATAAAGGATCATGGCTCAATCAGCACCCATATTCTCAAAAGGCAGTTTCCTGAATTCTGTTCATAATGCAAAGTCTGCTTATATTTGTTCTCATTTATAATCATTTATAAGTTTACAGCATTTTATTAGGTTTATGGCAGCAAACCGCTGACAGTGCGATGCGTGATTCATGCAGATGTGCATTGGCCTCAATGTTGATACCCTCAAAGACAGCAAAAGTTGAAAAAAATGGCATTCATAGTATTGGCATTATGTACGCTATACTCTACCTTACTAACCACAATCATTCATTATTCACAATGACCTGCCCTGGGTGTTCAGCCCACCCTGTAAATCTTATGCCCACATTACATTCTTATGCCTGATCGACGCTTGTTTCATAAATGTGTTATGCATTCATGGTAAACAACAACTCTATCTAAATGAAATGACTTTTATTCATAAGCTGGTACCTCAAATGAACATTGAAACAGGTGTATGAAAAGGCTTGTTTAGTAAAATGGCATTTGTACAAAACACTTCTGCTGACAATAGACAAAAGAGATTAAAGTTGCATTTATATGCAGACTGCATTAAGAAAATCTCGGTTTTGTTTAGTAGGCTTATAAATAAAAGTCCAAAAATCCGCAGGGCTACAATGAAATGCAGAGAAATACTTCACACTCGTTTAAAAAGCACAGCTATGAACTGGGAGGTCACAGATCAGTATTTGTTTTTTGGCCTAGAGAAATAAGCATTATTTGCCAAATTTTGCTTGGCCAGTTCAGCTCAGTTGCTCTGCTGAATGATCTGTTTGCTAGCACTCAAAAGAGCAGAGAAAAGCAGCAATGCACCTACAGCCATGAACCTCAGGTGCGATGAGAACCTTAGTGTATTTTTTTCCCCGGGTGAGTTGTGAGTGAGGTCTGAGTGGTGTTACCTGCAGACCTGTGTCTGCTGAAACTAACAAGCTGTTAGTGGCACTGAAACCAACAAACACCTGCCAAAAACACCAGAGCTGGTTCTTAACCTCCATAATGACTTTACCCACCAAAACCTGCACCTAAAAACAATGTTCCAGTTGGATTTACCAGTTAAACTGTGTCAACAGAATCTGCCAAATAATTTTGACTCTCTCAGTTTATAACAAATAGAGAGATAATGTGCATAGCCTACCTGGGCTGCAACACAATTGTGATTGTGGATGGACCAAGGAAATGACTTGTTGCATGTCGCAATAAAAACTGTGGCAGCCACTGTGTTTATGAAATAATTTAAAGCGCATTCTTTGTCCCTGCTGTGCCAGATTGTGCAATATATGCTACATTGGTGCTACAATATGCATTGCACAGAAATTATTCTATGTGGTGCAACGGTATAGCCACAAGGCTTAAACATTATACGTGTTAACATGAGACATAGTATTACGACTCAATTACCTTGTGTAAGTAATATCCAATTTATCAACTCTATATAACCATATTACAGTAAGCCATCATATTAATGCACAAGAGGGCTAGAATAATAGAGATATTCCAGAATATTTCAGCCCTTTACCAGAATAACTGAATGAAATGCTCCAGAATGTTTTGTCGCATAGATTTCAATTCTAAATGCTGAATTTTTTTGTGATGCATTGAATGTCAATTAGCATAGTGACTGCTAATCGAGCTTAACTTGTTTTCATTTTTAAGTGTAAATGTGTGAAAACTAACCCTTAAATGCAAATACCTAAAACCTTTAAAACAATACCCCAATCCTTTCTTCTGTACCTTTAACACACACACTAAACTCAATAGCCGTAAACTCTGATCCCAGACACATTCACTGGGCAATACAAGTTGTATTTATAAGCCATGTCTCTCTATCTCTCTCTCTCTCTCTCTAATTCAGAGGCCTGCATGTCTTCTGCATGTCTTATTGACCTCTAGATGTTCAGGAGAGGTTTGTGTGAGTGCCAGCAGCACAGGGAGAAATCCAGGAGTGAGAGAAGGAAAATGGTGTCATCGTGTTGGTTAGAGGGCACCTCTAATGGAGGCAGTATAAGAGGATTTCACCCTCTGAGAGGCACGTGCATCACACAGCGAGGCAGATTGGACAGCTAGAGTCCAAAATAACAGTTTCCCCTCCCTAATCATTCTTTTAGTTCGCCATGGCAGCCAGAGAATTAGGATGTATATTTTGGACAATGCAATTATCATGGGCCAGTCATTGCATTTGTGAACATAATTACTGTGGTTTACTTCTGAATGTTGAAACATTGGTGTCAGTTGAATCATGTTGGATTCTCATTAGCTATGCTCTGGAGAGTTGTGACAAAGAGAGTAATTATCTATTGAGTGTCAGTGATCATAGATTTATTCTCCTCTTGATGAAAGCTACAAGCCCACTAACCTGAGAACACAGGCTTTGTTCAAAACCCTAGTGCGCTGCCTATCACACTACACAACCTTTTTAGACAGGGTGACACAAAGTCTTTTCCAAACAGTAGGCTGCAAAATGATGATACTTTTAAAGTACTTTGTGCATTTTGTCTATATGCACATGAGCTAAGCAATCACTGTTCTGAATCTCACTGTTTTTGTTTGGAGTGTCATAGAGCAATTCACAGAATCTCAAGGCCGGATTGATTGTGTACATTAGCAACAATGTTTTCACTCTGTTTTGCTGGTTAGAACACAAGAACACAAGAATCACACATTGTTGACGGATAAGACAATACCGGAATACACTGCGAGAAGCATGAAAATCTTCAAGATGGCAGGCAGAATCAACGAAAATGGCTATTTAAAAAAACAATACAGACAGATAATAGTTGAAGCAAACACATTTACTTACAATATTTATACACAACATTTGTTTATGCTATGTTATTTGGACTTTTTGGAGTATTAAGTCTTTATCGTAGCAATATGAACCAAACTGAAATTTATTTATTTTCTTGTGGACCTTTAATAGATAGAATAGTGATTATTAATCCAGTTGTTGTCTATGAAGCTTTTCGATTCAAGCAGTCCTAAGGTTCTCTTTCACATAAGATAATGTTGTAGAAGTTAGATTACTATGTAAACAGCCAACTAGGATTTGGAACAAGAAAGTGTTTTAAGTAAGCCATCCCAGTGTTTTCTGTTCACTATCCCTGAGTGAGCCCACTTTCTCCAGGGATCTGTTACCTAGAACTCTTCTAATCTAATATTTCACTTAGTGACAGGACAACTAGGTTGCCTGGCCTGGCTTAATATCTTTATCTAATTTCTTAAAGCCATTAGTTGATGTCATGAGATGAATAGCAGAATAAATGCGCTTATGGCAATAAAGCGATGACACGACACCTCTTTGAAATGATTAGATTAAGTGTCCACAGTTGTGCTAACAGAAAAGGAGGGTGTCTCCGTGGCAACGCAGTGCAGTGGGCGACAGATGTGAACTACAGGATTCTAATAACTCTTCTGTTGCTACGGTAACATCAGGTGATTCTATAATTATCCATGTTGTAGTGATGGGCTCAGAAGCCACACCCCTTCAGCTGGTTCTTGACCACACCCGACATCCAAAGAGTCTCTGAATAAAAGACGCTTTAGCCATCTTTCTGATGTCTCTCTCTTAAAACGCGATCAGTATTCACAGTCATGAAGATAGTTTGTGAGGATCTCTCTCTTTCCCTGTTCATGCAAGGCGATGGTAGTTTGCAGTTTAATATTTTTACTCTCTAATAACGCATCAGAGCATCAAATTAAACTGATCCTCTTCCGTGTTTATCCACGTCAGGCCCTGATTAATAACTTAAGGGATTGAGGGAGGAAAGAATCAATGGAGCCTAGTTTATTATTCTTTTTAACACACACCCTAAAACAAAAATCAACACTGCAGAAAAATATCTGCATTTGTGTTTGTCCACTTACCAACCAATTGGCCAAAAAAACCTCTCATGAAGTGAAAATGCTATCATTATATTTTTCTCTCAGGTTGTCATGCTTAAACTACCTTTATCTAAAGTAATCTATTCCTCATAAATCTATCAGATGGCTTTAAAAGACTTACAGTAAACTGTACAGACCTCTTTATGATACTTCTATCATTTTGTCTAAAAACTGGTTTGCTTAATTCATTTTAGGGTGAGCTGTTCCTTTAAATAAAATGATGATCGCCCCTTTCTCCCCCTATCTGTATGTATACATGTAACATCATTAGCATCTCACAAAGCACTCCACTCTGGGAGATTACAACACATTTACAGCAAGTTTTCCTCTGTTATTTTGGGCAAAGATCCATGATATTATACCCATGTAACACCGTAGCAGTTAATCTCCTTAAAGTCGGAATGCTGCTGTTAACCGGGTTTATTTCTCCTGTTTGTGACATTATATCCGTCTTTCCGGCTGCCCCTTGCCATTTGTTGCGCATATATTAGCCTTTGTGTGATCGATTTATTTTTTATTTGCGATAATCTCCTATAACTGCCTGTAGGTTGGTTGAATAAAAATTACTCTGTGGAGCATATCTAATTGCCCTAATTAGCATATGCAGATGAGTCTGTTATCTTGTGTACAGAATGTTGCTTATGGTAAACACAGGACTAATCACTTTAACGAATTTAGCTGTTTAAATGCTGCTAATTGTGCATTGTTTAAACAGATGGGCTCGGTTTTCATAAGCTTTCAGACAGGAAGTGGTGAGATGAGTGCCCTCCAATCAAACTCTTTCTTCTTTTCCCATCATCGAAACACAGGGAAGCCCTCTAATTACCCCTTTACACTAACTGTATCCCCCCTCAAAGAATCCACATAAATGAACTCCTCACATCACAGATGTGTTAATAACTGCCATAGGAAATGTCCCGGCTCTGTATTTGGATCATTCCTGTTATGAAGTACATTTTCATCTCTGTATTATGTATAAATATTGCATAAAATATTAAAGATGGAAATTAAATGGAAAATATCAATTTAATGAATATACTGTATGTTTGTATCATTTGTTTAATCACAAACAAGTTAACAGATTTTGGCAAGTAAGTTATTAGTTTGCTATGTCCCCTGTCGCTAGAATTTATAACATTTATGTTTTTTCTTTTCCCTACTTTTGTTATCAGTGTTATATTGATATGGTAATAATTTAAAAGGTTTTTGCCTTACATCTTATGTATTTTATTTAATCTCTTTAACTAGCAAAATACATTATCTCCCAGGAAGTGACATCATGACAGTGAATTAAAGACATGATTAGTGATGTATTTAGTAATTCTGTTACTTTTTAGTATTACCAATCTATCTCACACTGAAACATTCTGTTCTTTTAGATACAGAAATCAGAATCAGAAATACTAGTTAAAGTGGTTAAAAATTTAAAAATGACACAATGTAAGCTAACTCTCATTCCCCCAGAGAAATGGTCAAAGTTAACTGTTTTTTTCATACTTCTGTGCATCCTGTCAGTTTTAATTATATAAATAAACAAGTGCTAATAAAATTAATCACATTTTAAATTATCAAGTGACCAAGCTTCACCAGAAAATCTTCACCAGAAAAGTCTTGTATAAAAATTCCTACTAAATTGACAGTACAGTCATGCATCTAAATCTCTGTCTTTGTGACGTATCACCATCTTAAAAATAAAACTTTTAAAAACAATGGACAGTCCGGTCCTCCTGAGGGTCAAGGACACGTGTGGTTGTCATGTTAAAACATCTGACAGGAACAAAACATGTTCTTCTGTGACTTTGGGGGACATTCATTATAATAAGGAGGGAAGCCAGCAGCGCAGTTGCCCAGGGCCTGTCATAATGTTCCAGATTTTAAAACAAAAAAGGTTACTAGTGTGTGTGTGAGTTTGCATCAATTGTTTCACCAAAGGTTTCCACGATTTCGTCACGTCTCTGGAGAGCCCTTAGGTCATGCAAACACCTACACTGTGACTGCCTCCATTGCAAAAAGTTTATGTAACTTCAGCTAACTCACAGCTGTTAGATAAAATCACTGTGGGTTAGTGAGGGTTTGAAACTGGCTACATCTAAATAAATATAGACTAAATCACACTAATGCCTTGCTATGAGTTCATATCTGGCTATGGAAGAGAAACTAAACCCATATATTGTTATTTCTTTAGTGAACAAGTATATTCATTGCATGTTTTAACAGAGGTTCCTGGCATGATTTATAGACAACGTGATGCTCCATGATTTCAGAGTGAAAAACCTCATCTAAGAACACTCGATGGAAACATTCCTCAAAAGCTTCAGGACATACTACACTGGGTTTCCTTTTTACAGCATTTGGAGGTCCACCACCAAGACCAATGGTGCTTTTTAACATACAATAACATACATTAAACCTGTATTTGTGTATAAAAGGTCACATTTGTACATGCTGGTGGAGTATTAAGTCTTCATTGTTTTCATACACACCATTGAGTGTTAGTTTAATGTAGTTTCTTTATACATCATCGTACCCAGAATGGCTGTAGGGCTGTCTAACAAATAAAGCAGTTTGTCTTTATTCCAGATGGATGTGGTTCCCATGTGTGTGTTAAGGGTGAGCGTTTTGCTTCCCTTCACAGTAGGCTTGTACCTTCTCCAGGAAATTGTGTTAATGTGTGAATGAGACTCCCCGTAGACTTGCGTACCTGAAATTTTGTATCCCCATTTCTTCCCTTTTCTGCACCTGTGGGTAGTTTGTCTAAAGTTTGTCATAAGTTTCCATTACCACACCATCAGAATGTGCTGTTGTGTTGCATTCATTCACAACGATGGTTGTGGTTTGCTATATTAGCCCACTTGTATTAGCACACAATATTTGACCTGTCAAATATTAAAGATCTATCACACACACAGACAAAAATAAAACAGAACATAATGTTGTCAATCTTGCCTGTTTCTGTGTGTTCCCGTTTTCTCTAGAGCTAAAGTGTAGCGTTTAGAGAAAATGTCAGCTACTACAGGCAGCTGTCTATTTTGTGGCGAAAGATGACTTATCAAGATGACCTCATCACCATGGTTACCCCAGGACAATCGTAATGAACGGATTCTGTCTAGCCCTGTATGTTCTGTTATCTTATCTATGAAACATTTCAGTTTAACTGCAGTCAAAGGAGTGTAACAAACGTTTTCTGCTATTGATGGTCATAATGTAATCTCAGCTCAGAACAAAATGTTTTAAGCTATTTCAAAAACACCAAATTCAAATGTACTTTAAAATGTACTTCATCATAAGGGTACATGATCAGGGTGTAATGTGGGTTCCAAATTAACAGAACCAGAACATCTAGAACATATGGCAACGGTCCACTCCAATGCTCCTTGACATCAATAGGGCCTCAGGGCACCTTCAAGATTTACAAATGGTCTGTGCAATTTCAAGAGGCTCTCTGTAATGTAGAAGCATTAGTCTAAGAGCTCCTAGGCCAGAAAGAGCATTCAGATTCAACTTAGGTTCTGTGAAAGAAAAGCTCTGCTGGATTCTGTTTTTGGTTTTATATGTATAGTCATGACAGGTCTCCAAATCTTAAATTATAGGTTAGCAGTCACATTTTCATGTCTTTTTTCTTAGTTGTGCCTTTTATGAATTCTATGTGGTTTATATTTGTGTTTTGTTCTGCAGTTCCCTGTAGTTCAGCTGGTACAATATTGCATTAGCAGCACAAAGGTTGTCAGTTTAATTCCCAGGAACCACATGTTCTGACAAAATGTATAACTAAAATGTATTGTATGTCGCTTTGGATAAAAGTGTCTGCCAAATGTATAATGTAAAGGTATGTTTGGGTGGTTGAAGACATTATTACTACAGTGTTTCACCTGTGTGAAGGCACATATTGGCATTTTAAGAGTTCCTTGTTATTCTTGGGCATTGGTTTGTCCTCTTCTTTCTGTTGCCCATTTTCAATTGCTTATTTTTTTCCCTTATTCCATAATATGCAGTTTTTGATCATTATTTATTGTGTATTATCCTTTGTTGTGGCTTGGCAGTACCACTACAAGAGGTGAAGGGCAATAAACAACAATAAAAAAAAACAAATTCCGGAATACTGGGAACACAGTATTGGTCTAAAATGGCTTTGATTTCCCACGTAACACTTTTCACCTGTTCTCCAATAGCTCACTGTGTAGGAATGCTGCTTGGTGCTTTTTCAAAGTTGAGAGATACAAAAGTCATGTGTTTTTGTGTTTAAGACAATAATTTGTCCTCGTTTGTCAATGAGTCTAAAACGGTTTGGTTTTCCCCCAATTAACTGTGTGTTTGTTGCTAGCTGAGACTGTAAGAATGTGACAGTTCCACAGACCCTCTGTGTTACCTGGTAGCTCAGTGTGTAAGAATGCAGTCTGGTGCTTTTGAAATTAAGGGTTCAAATCCAGGGCTTTCGTACTCCCCATTTCTTTCACCAGGGGAATAAACCTCTGTTGAAAACCAGCATCACATAAAAGAGCCCCTGCCCCAACTAGTGGTTTAACCCACTAAGTCAGAGAGGATCACAAGTTTAAATCCAGCTCGGCACCTGAATTGTAAGCCTGCACCTGAGTGTGTGCAATAGACATAAAAGGCTTGGGGAGCCTGCAGACTCAGGTGATAATGGAGAGAAAAACTACAGGGCTGCTGTGCTCTCAAACAGGGGTGGTAAACATGAGATGAAGTGTGGTGGGAAAACAGACCTGAGGGCTTTCAGGTGTGCAAAGACTAAGCACCAATATGAAAGATGACCGAGAAGGTCAAGAAA
>JAZGTK010015070.1:0-11725 GCA_036877625.1 Ambastaia sidthimunki
AGTAGTTCACAGCCTCTTCCTGCACACGATCAGAGCCATCAGAACATACATGCTGCTTTACAAACACGAAGTCCAAATGAAATTATTTATAAAGAAACAAATGAGAAGTCATTTGAGAGCGGCTGAATAAACCTTCACTGCCTCTGAACAGGCAGTGATGCGTGTGATGTGGGCGGAGCTTCTCTCTGACCTGCTCGCAGCCTTTGATGATGCAGCAGCAGAGGTGGCCGCAGGGTTTGGGGTTGATCATGGTGGGCACGTGCTCTTTAGACATCAGATCCGTGTAGAACTTCTTACTGCGCTCTGCTTTTTTTCTGTCAAACCCAACATTTCATTAATCCTGAATTCAACGTCCATTCATTTGAACTGGTGTAAGGAACATACAGCATGTACGGCTCGGTACCTTTCAGACTCCAGCGACATGAGCTTGGCAACATCATAACAAATGCGGGCATCCAGAACAACACAGTTTTCATACGCCTGCCTGTGGTTTAACACAAAGACGAGGAAAAGTTAGGAATTGTGGGAGTTTGTTTGCACTAGCAGCTGTAAAAACTCTCATTGGTGAGACAGCAATGTTAGAAATTCTGCCACTGAAAGACAACACAGTCACCACTGTCATAAAGCCTCATGCATCTTATTCTGGCTGAGAGCCGCCCACCGAACACAAGAAGAGACTGTCTGAGCAACACATCAAATGACCAGCAGTTTATATGTGACACTTATGGGTCAGTCTGAAATCAATAACACCACAACAATAAACTACAACAAAGTCAGACAATGACACAGCAGTCTGTGAGAAACCCTGTACAAACAATAAAGACATCTGAAGATTTCTGTTCGTTCTTTTTTAATATGCTATCATGTTTACATCCTTTACTTTCAGCTACAATGCCCTTAAATATATTTCATAGAAAGACTATGTGCTAAATGCTATGAACTTCACAAATGCAGTAACTGCATTAGAGATGTTGGGTGATGTCAACAGACTCACAGCAGTGTGTTAACTGCTAAACCACTGATATAAAACTATAGCAGCCAGATTTTAAATGTATATATCAGCTGCTCTGTGGGCATGTCGTCTCGGGTCGAGTCTACAGATCAGACTGCAATCAGACGCCAGTGAGACGGAAATGTGTCCTGCCCTCTGCAATGTCTGTTCTACACATCCTGTCCTCTCTTTTCTCCTGAGATCCCACCGCACAAATCCTCACCTGAAGTTTAAAAAATACTTTTACTGTCAGTAAATGAGCTTAGATCTTAATAAATATTTTAAACTAATAAATATATAAAGTTTAGGATGCTGAAACCATTTGCCTTCTTCACTGTAATGTACAGAGACATGAAAGGACATGTGAATTCTTCTGATCAGAAGTGAGATGCGAGTGTTTCAGCAGAGATAAACTTACTCAAAATGCTGCTTGATTTGACTCTCGTCTGCGTACTTTGAGATGCCATTAATGAATAAAGTGCGTTTCACCTGCGAACGGACAGATTGAGTTTATTAACAGTCGACTGATGTTCACTGTTGAGCCGCATTATCAGAGGAACATTGTTCAGCACTGCAGACACAAAGTCTGTTCTAAAACACATTTACAGCAGATACTTTACAAAGTTAAGTCATGAGACTGTATGTCTATCCTCAGGTTTTCATTTACATTAAATTCACTGGTAATTAAATTATTAATTATGTTTCACAGCCCCCGTCTCTGAACTGAGGCCATGATGTGGAGTGATCATGACGCTTGTGGAAACTGGAGAAGTTCTCACCAGGTCGTCCTCTTTATAGTGCATCTTTGAAGTGTGTCTCCTCATACTGTACACAGTCATCAGCAGATAGAAGAAAGCAAAAGTAGTGTGCAGCCATAGAAGATTATTTCTGAAAGACAGACGAAAACAAACAATGCATGAACAGAGACTTTTCTACTGCACAGTAACACAGTCACATATGCAGTTTAAAAATGACAGAGATCAGAAGGTTCTAACAGGAAGTGACATAATGAGCCAGACAGGATTTATTCAGCAACAGTCATTCAAACGTCGTGGGTGTGACTTACTCAGTCTGCAGGTTAACTATTGTGGTCCGCCCGAAACTGTAGGGATTATTTTCTGCAGAGAAAAAAGACAAGAAGCGGGTCACAGGTGAGCCGTACCTACAGTCACGTCAACTGAAGGAAACTCGCATTCAGACGCGTGACACTAGATCTGGTAAACTTACCTGACTCACCTAATAGGTCTCCTGAGAAGTTGACGGGCAGAACGATGCCGACAGACAGCACGCCCACCACCACCAGCAGACCAATGATGTGCCTCTGGAAGGAGAGATAATGCACGGCGTCCTCTCCACACTTCTCTCTGATCTCATCATCTCTGAGAAACACACATCAGTACATTCTCAGCCTTCTGACAGATCAACACCCAAACAAACATGCTCGTCCCCCACTGCCCCACCCTTAAAATAACAGCACACTGATTTCAATTTTCAACAGCGTTTCTCAGAAGCTGCTTTACTGCACCTTTAAATAAAAATCACTGATCACACGGTCAGTCCTTCACAGTCTTCAAATACAGATTCATGCATCAGCCTCACATTTCTTACTGACCACAGAACCATAATCCATTTATGGAACCATTTATAATGATCCAGGAATCATTAAACCCTAATCAATAACAATTACATGCTCCATGATTTTATGAAGTGACATGTTTGGAACTGGGATATTGTAATACTGTAATATTGTGCTGTGTGTGTATGATGCATGTAGTATTACACTGCAGTGGCCATTAACAAAGACTTGATCAGGCTTTATAAGGTGAAGCAGCTATTACTCACTTGATCCTGAAGATGGCGGTCAGCCAGGAACAGAAGCCCTGCACCACAAAACACACCATCACAATCAAACAGAGACAATCAAATGGCTGCAAGAAGCCTGTGTCGTTATGTGGTGAAAGGTATGTGAGAAAGAACGTTAAATACAGCAAGAAAGAACAGCATACTACTATACTACTGGTAGTACTTTTGCATTATGTATACTGACCCCCAATACATTTCAAAATGTACAGCATATGGCAGAAGCACACGGCACTCAATACTGTATCCCACAATGCAATGCGCTTGATGACAGTGTTGATAGCAGTTAACTTTTATAATAATTCATTCTTCAGTTCACTGGTGATGTACTTACGTTGTCCCTTTGGTCAAAGTCGACTGAGCTGGACACTGAGGTGAGACGCTCGTACCGAGAGTCAGCGGGCGTCTGCGTGGTGGATGCCACACTAAACACAAACACACGTGATGAAACACACTAAACACACGTGATGAAACGCACTAAACACACGTGATGAAACGCACTGCTCTCAGAACACTGCAGGTGTACAGTCAGTCACTGGAATGCCACTCACATCTTAACATCTCAAACTGAACAGGGCTGCAGCTGATATTACGGCTGCTGTAACGGGAAGCTACACAATCATGTTAAAAGTTGTGTATTAGGTGTGTCCTAATTCGCACACACAGTTTACTGTGTTTACATAGTTTTACTGTTTCAGATCAACTAATGTTATGGCTGGTTATTTAAACTGTAAATGAACTGTTATTTAAACAGGCATATTTACAGCTAGCTTCATGATTAACTTTCTGGTGCAGATATTTGGACTATTTAATGGTGTAGATACATCTTAAGCATGTACAGCATTATGATGCATTTGAGTACTTGCGTAGAGTATTTTTCTGGCCGCAACGTTATTGTAACGTCTTCTCCAATCAAATTCAACATCAGCTAATAATAAAGTAATGGAAACACTCGAGTTACAGCGGCTACATTAGGGCTGACCACATGTCAGGCATGCAACAATAAATGACTGTACTCATTCACACTCAACACACAGAGTCAGTGACCGAGAGACGCGTCACACACAGACTGCAGGAAACCTAGAAACCAGCTGAAGATGCAGAGAGAGGAGAAGAAGTTCTGAACGATTAGAGGCAGAAACTCGCGCTGTGAGATCTGTGTCTCAAAGTCCAGAGACAGAACATCAAGTCCAGTCCAAGACTTTACATCAACAGCTGTAGAATACAGCAGCCCCAAAAACTACACAAACACAACAGACATGTTAATAATGCACAAATGACATTTCCAACTTTTTATCTGCTTAAGTGTTCAAATACTTTTCAGGGCCACTGCATGTATCTTTCTCTGCAAAACTAAGGGTTCAATAAACAGCTACAATGTCCACACATATCTGCACTGACTCAGCAGGAGTTTGGTTCTCAGGACACTAGAGTTCACACTGTAACACATGAAGAAATGTAAATCCTGCCCACAGATCACAGGTGTCCATCAAACTATGTTCTTAGATAACACAGGGGTGCTCTATACGACCACAGAAGTTTTACCTCTCCCTGTACAACTCTTCCCTGTGGGACCTATAAGGTGCTAAAACCCTGGCCAATAAGAGCACGCTGGAAGGAAAGAAAAGAGACACATTTAGGTGAAGTGTGTACTTTTTGCAATGTTACAATACTTTCTACATTCCCAGCAAGTCATTTGTGGATTGTCTTTCTGAAGAGTTAAACACTGATCTGTTTGATTGAGTAATTTAACATGTCAACTTCAGACTCAGCCAATGGTGTGAGTTTGAGACTATCTGTTTGTTTGAAAAGTGGGAGGTGGGGCAGAAGGTGTAGTAGAAATTTTGACAATTTCCGTTTAGTGCCATTGATGGCACAAAAATGACACATTTCACCTTTAAACACACAAATTCATAAGACACAGCAGAGATAAAGTGATGTTGAGAAACCCCAAACAACAGACTCTCTGAGAAAGAAGAAAGCGGAAAGATTAAAAACAGAAGAGTAGAAAGTGTGTAATCACACAACAGACAGAATTCAGCCCAAATCCAACGCACAGATCACACAGCAGAGCCAATCAAGAGAAAGAGTTGAGATATTAAAACACATACTATTCCTGCTCATCCAGCCGCTGGTATTGCTGACTCCGCCTACTAAAAAAATAAATTAATAATGAGATGTGATGAGCTCATCTGTCAAATACCTGAAAACCTTCATTCTGCGGAGGAAGTCATGTGATATCATTGCTTAATATTTCTACATAGCATTATAATAAATACATTTAAATGTGCATTTTAAACTCCCATCCACCCCCTAAAGAATTCTATTGGCTAAAGAACATTTTGGAATGTAGATGTATTTAATTCAGCGTTTACACAAATAAAAAAGTACCCTGGATCTACCCTTGAAACATGTTACATGTTGACAGCTACATAAAACAGACAGCTGCAACAGAAGAGTTGGTAGTGAATCATCTGAATCAGTCACAGGTTTCTGAAATCAATTACTTCAAAAAGAAAAGTGGAGTGAAGCTCTTGCAGAACTGACACAAGATCTGCAGATGTAAGATACCCAAAATATAATAAGATCTCCTACATGTACCCACACACACACACGCTGCTCAAACCAGTTTCTAACTCTCAGGATGTGAGTGTGACTGAAGTGTGAGGTCAGATTACTAATGGAATGAGACTCACTGGCTGAGCGTTTAGGAAAGCAGAGGCTTCAGTTGGGAGAAATCAATCCATGAGCTAAAGCTATTATGCAGCTCTTTCCAGCGCCCGCTGCTTACTGGCTGCAGTCCGCAACACGCGTTTCTGCAGGAGGCGGGTCCTTTTCTAACTTGCCCAATCAGAGGGTGTGTCATCATCAGGACTGACGATCAGGTGACCAGCTGCATGTATTTAGCCTCATAATCTCAGTGGGCTCAGAGAATGTTACTCAATGCAGGAGTGTTTGTTTGTTTAGGGTCAGATCGGGGCTGCGTGCAGCTGGCGCTCGGTGCTTGACTTGAGTGCACATGCTGCGATACTGCAGCCAGCTGAGGCCGCAACATGTGTGAAAGGAGAAATTTGAAATGGGGTGTAACAGTGATGTCGTGTCACTCCATGTGGTGTCGCTTGTAAAGTTTAAAAATAAGCTTACAGTATAAATGTCAAACAGAAAGAAGGAAGAACCCTAAATGAATGCAGACCTGTGTGAAAAATCTAACTTTCACAACCCATTTTAGTTCTTAAATGTGTTTGTGACTGCAACAGGATATTCAACAATAAAAGCAAGCAGGGAGGGCTTGAATTTTCCATATCAGCACTTGAGGCATGGGCTGTAAAAAAGTCATTTCAGGAGTGAAGCAAGTTACGTTTGATTATGAAGACAATTTTTACAATTTGAAATAATGTGCGTCAAATTGTCCACAATAAGACCAAGAAAAACATTGTGAAGTAAATGGGGTGAATTTTGATTTCATGTTGATTTCATTGTTTTGTTGTAAACACTTGATTATAATAGAAAGTTGAATGGAATTTTTACCTGTCAGCATCAGAAACCAGCGCGAGCCGGCCGTAATCCCACGCCACCTTCCTCAACACTGAGAACACACTCAGCAGCACCTGAAGACCCGGAGGATTCCAACATGACACAAATTCACATTCATTCCACACACATGTTCAAAAGACACGCAGATATACGAGTGCTCCAAACATGCTACACATACCAAACGCAAAGAACTACAAAACAAACCAAGAACCTCAGCAGAAACATTAACCATCAATATAACATCATTTCTTTCTAAAAGATAATTGCCAACACAAGGATCAAAGTATTAAAAAGACTGTTTAAAATATATATTTTATATTTTTAAATATATTGTATATAAAAAGACATATATGTGGCCTGTATATATTATACATATATATTGACACATGACAATCACATGACTGAAAAGCTTGTGTAGCGCACCAGGAAGCACATGAAGTCGAGAGCGAGTACTGTAGGCACTCCTCCAAACGGCAGGCCCTGCAGTACAGTGCTGCGGATCCGGGCCTTGTAGCACCAGTCTTTGCTGTCAGAGGTGTTGGTGGAGCAGTTGAGGCCGCTGCAGGCCTCCACCCCGCCCATCACAGCCCCCATGAGCACTGCTAAGACAAGCAGCATCCTCAGAAGTCCTGCATCCTCAAACAGCACCTGTCAGAAGAGCAGAGAGTCACATGATGTGTGCCCACACGCTAACACAGACCTGCTGGACACTTTCAGCCATTATTCTGATGATGCACACACAAGCTCTGAGTAAATCTCTGGTTAATCCTCGTTTTCTATTTAATCATTTCAAACTTCAGGGCATGTGCTTTTGTTTTTTTGAGAAAGACTTGTATCAAAGAGATGTGCAGGCAGATTTAGCTACTGAATGGACACGTCACTACAAACCAAACAAACTGACTGCTGCTTTCTTCTGAATTTAAAGCGAACGGTTTTACAAAATATAAGACAGGCCCAACCGGTTCAGTATGAGAGAGTGCGTGAGGAGAATAACATACATCTGTCCTGCTTCTACACACACACGCTCACTCACACACACACACACTTACACACACACAGACACTCACACACACACAGACACTCACACACACACAGACACACACACAGACAGACACTCACACACACATAGACACTCACACACACATAGACACTCACACACACATAGACACTCACACACACATAGACACTCACACACACATAGACACTCACACACACACACACTCAGACACTCACACACAGACACTCACGGACAAAAGCATTTGAGGTGTGACTGGGGTAATTATGTAACAGTATGAGAACTCTATAGAAAGCAGCAAGTTAAACGGTTGTCTATATTAACAGGTTAGTCCCCCAAAATAAAACATTTACTCTTGCTGATGTCATAAATGTGCGTGACTTCCTTCTTCCACAGAGCACTGGAGGAAACTGAATTATGGCTGAAATTTCATTTTTGGGTGAGCTGCTCCTTTAAAAGATTTGCAGCTCTGTAAGACGTCTTTAAAGTGAGCACGCTGTGCTCTGACCCAACACAGTCTCATCTCTACTCCTCCTACAGTGAGATCACCACAGAGCACCCTGACAATAGACAAACAAGCAGAAGTCACTGAGTTCAGCTGTTTTTCTACAGCAAAGTGTTCCAACTGTCTCAAGATCTTCAATGAAATCAAACTGGCTTGTGAAAACAAAGAGAATCTAATAAGTGGTGTTTATCATTAACCATCATTAATGCTTTAACAAACTCCTTTTCTCTGAATCAAACGCTGGGAAATGAGGCGTAATGTTTCAATAAAGATTTGAATGAGAGCTCACAGTGTTGACGAGAGACGTGCTATTGCTTTTCCTACACAATTACACAAATTCTTTACACAGCAGACATTTTAATCTGTCCTTTAGGAAACTACCACGCTAAACACCCTAACAACTGCATAGCAACACTGATGTCTGCATCATCACCAATGAATGAAGTTAAAAATGTTAATTAATCCACTGGTCATGTGGAGTCACATTTAATATAGTGCACAAACACGCAAGGAATCTGCTAATGCAACACACACACACAATGGCTGTCAGTGTTCCATCCAAGGTTATGTTAACTGTGACAGCAGGTCTCTGACTCTTCAAATGGAAAATAAACACAGCATATAAGGGTGATGAGGGAAAGTCACATGCTGTGTTTGCTAACAGATGAAGTCTTTGCCAGGCCAGCTGAAGGAGAGTTTATGTCAACCTTCACTGCATACAGAATCAGAAAAGCAACCACAACCAATCACAGAATGTCAGCAGATTAAAATGATATTTTATGACTATGACTTGCCTTGATGTTGGGTTGATGAGTGGTTTTTAGGGCATTGCTATGAGACTGTCAGGATGTTCTGAGTGGTTGCTAAGTGCTTAACTGGACCCACCCTCAAGTCTTTCCTTGGACAAAACCTGGACATAATCCCTCTTTCAAAGTAAATCTATGAGATTTTATTATCCATCAGACAATAATCCTACATCTGATCATTTCAAAAAGTATCAGCAGGCCACGTGACTTGAGGAATCATTCTTACCTGTGAAACGAATAGTTTGTGAATATTTTGAGTAGTCTCACACATGAAATAATCTCAATGTTAACTGGATAACTCCAGCAGTCAGTGAACAGATGAAGTCAGACTGGAGTCTTTAGGAGGTTTTGTGGCGGATGGTTGCAGTCAGAAAACAGAGCAGGATCGCAGGCCAGCTCTCATAAACCAATCAGATTATAGATGCTCATACACTGAGAGCTTTCTTTCTTTACCTTCAACAGGCCTGTTGCCATGACAACACAGGGCCAGCAGCCGGCTGTGAGAAACTCTTGAAGTTAGAAAAACCTTTAGTGACGAGACTCTTACAATTACAGCTGAGGAGTTTCTTAACAGGCTTCTTTCAGCTGCCAGATTTCTGTTGAGTTTGGCATCTACTCAGTCTGACAGCTAAACAGATACGGTCTCAGGCCACGACTACACGGTATCATAATTTACACAACATGAAGTACAAATGCAGGCAGAGTTCCTACATTTAACTCTATATATCTTCTGTTCAATGTATGTTCTCAGTCTCTTCTGTCACAATCAAATAAACTCATATCAATATTTCATGCTCATGTATTTATTATGCAAGTGGTCAGGTACTAAGCAGGATAAAGTTCAGCTATTTACAAAAATAGACACTGACTGGCCAGCAGATCCCTACAGCTAGTGCACTCAGAATAACATGTTGTGGCTTTGAGACGTTGATTGTGAACATGGTCAGGACGTCGTGAGGTCTCACACTGATTATGCTGAACTTGCATCTGCCGTCCAGACGTCTGAAAAAGTGCTCAACAGATCAGTGAGGGGAACAATGCCCTGAAAACAACAGCAAGCTTTTCACTTCCCATAACATGCCAACACTTGTTACATTCCCAGCTAATGTTCTGACCTCAACCAGTTAGACAACACTAGAACCCACTGCTGAAGTGTTTGTTGTATTTAATTATTAATCTCTCTTTCAGATTATTGACATATCTAATGCACTCCCTGAAACGAAGAGAACTCATATTCCTGTCTATTTCTGTCTGTTCTCTATGTTGATATGGAAACTTCAGAGCGGATGACACTGTTGGAGAAAGAACTGATGCAATGTTTTTCCAGCGCTGTTGTAACTTTATCTTCTGATAGCTGGTCTCACTCACCCCATTTGTGCAAGTTTCATTATACTGCACTCAGCAAAACTCACCATAACTCTTACATAATCTTTCAAAATAGTTCCCGTGACTTTGATCGTATGAAAGTTCAGTGTTTTAGGCCAACAGGTGGTCTGCAGAGTTTACAGCAGTGTCCTGCAGCTGCTGTCTGCTCAGATCAGAAACACTTTTATTCAGTTCATGACATGAAGGACGTGGAATGACGGCTACAGAAATGTACTAAACTGCAATTAAAAGAAATTAAACACAAACACACTGCAGAGGAATTTCATTGCAAGAAAATAATTATGTTGTATGTGTGCTATATGCTTCTTAACTGATCAGAAATATTTTAGGTTCAACACAAACAAAATGAATTTTAATTTTGGCACACAGCATCACAAAACTGCCACCTTAAAAAAGCAAACACTGCCATCAACTCTTCCAATCTATTGCTCTTTTATCAGGTCTAAGCTGACAGACTGTAACAGTAAATAAATGTATTCCTGAAAACTACACTGTTGAAACAGAAATTTAAATAGAATTTAAAAGCATCCTGCACTACATTTGGAATGAAACCCCTGGTTAATATCATCCCTGCTACACTACTAGTAAGTTATATGAGTGAAGTGGAATGAGTGGATATGAATCTTTAGTGATGCTTATAAATAAATAAATAAATAACTCCATGTTCTGCTGGACTGCAGCTCAGTGCCTGACTTTCATGAGAAGGACATTCAACACAAATGTTTGATAAGAGTGTGTTGCTCTGATTATGTGTTCAACTGCGTGTTGTTGGCCTCAAGGTCAAAGGAAACTGTCATTTATTAACCACATTACAAGAGTGAAGTAACACTGGAAGGTTACAGCAGCAGTGCTGTAAATATTATTAAACATCTAATTCCTTCATAAACATTTTTAAAAAGCTTCAGTGGAACATCAGGATATTTTCACAAACTAGCATTAATTCTTCACTCTTTCACTGTAATATCATACAGGCGTGTTTTGAATCAGTACTCTCTCTCTCTCTCTATGTGCACCTTTATGTTTACATACCATACGTGTGTTTGCTGTCTGTATGTAATGATCTGCCCTGTCTCATGTTTCTGCAGTCTGATTCTTACCAGCATGTCAGTGCCCACTGAACCCTGTATAATCTGTCATTGACAAATAAACACACATTCACAGAGAACTGAGTGCAGTGCAGGGATGTAAAGATTCAGGACTGTTTGTGTGGATCATCAGGTGAAACACCTGCCCTGTGCATTCTGTGCTCATCACTATCAGTCATTACAACACACTGATGAAGAGAACAGAAGTCTCAAAGCAACAACAGCAACACTCACATACAAACCCTGCAAACAGACAGAGAGAGAGAGGACATAGGGTTTGAATAAGAGAACATGCCACAGAACCATCAGATGTGTTTTCTGAGCAAGACGTGACTGAATGGTGATTTAAGATATGACTCCTTGAGTAAATAAAACAGCTCTAACTGTAAATCAACAACATACAGAGAGAATGAAGGCCTGGCCTCTGCGCTTCTGAATCACAAAACTCAGTTCAAATGGCCTCCAGTTTCTAATGGCCGTTTTCAAGATGCCAATGGACTCAATATATTGACTTTCCTGTAGTAATCTGTGCTGGAGGTTAAG